>CM060958.1:54315599-54408099 GCA_030765055.1 Mantis religiosa | reverse complement strand
ATTATATTTATTAATATTTCAGCTGATATCTTAACTACTAAAATTGAGATTGATATAAATACATATACTGCAAAAAATAGTATGTAATGCACATGTCGTAAGCACATAATGGAATCTCGGAAATTGAAAAAAAAAAAAAAAAAAACTCGACGCAAGCGCCTCTTTTTTTTTTTTTTTTCAAACTTTTCCTCGTTCTGTATGAAGTGCTTAACACATTAGTATCGCAATATAGCATCATTAACGAATTTGTCAATTGGCATGTTCATATCAACGCCGCCGATATACCGGAATTTTGACCCACAAGAATTCTTTTGAATGCAAGCATATAGGTATACAAACATGGGGCTGTGTAGTGAGGCGGTTCAGGCTGTGATGTAACCCGGCTGAGATCTCCCTTATCTCAGCACCTCATATTTAGATAGCGGTGATGGAGAAAGGTCACAGGTGGGGAGATTTTTGGTACAGGCAGGGTTTTTCTCCGGGCGCTCGGCATGAGGACTCTTGAAGGTGCTCAGGGTTCAGGGTTCAAGGCGTGGGTACTTCCTGGCGTGGTTGTGGTATTGGAGAAAAACTATCCGCATTTGTCCATTCTCAATTTGTTATCACCTGCAACACTAGCTCTACTCGCCACCAATTGTAAGCCGCTATCTGGTTGTTTCTCTTACAGCGCGCGTCTACGTGTGTTTACAGGTTCGCGTTCACGACGCTGGCTGGTTCACTCCGCGGTGTCTCGTAACTTAATGCACGCGGTTTATCCGCGGTATCGTATAACTTAGTATACGCGTGGTTCACTTCGAGTCTTGCAACTTAGTAACCGCGGGTCACTCCGCGGTGTCTAGTAACTGAGTGTTACGTGGGTCTCTCCCGCGGTGTCCAGTAACTGAGTGTTACGTGGGTCTTTCCATCGGTGTCTAGTAACTGAGTGATACGTGGTTTACTTCATCGGTGTCTAGTAACTGAGTGTTACGTGGGTCTTTCCATCGGTGTCTAGTAACTGAATGATACGTGGTTTACTTCATCGGTGTCTAGTAACTGAGTGATACGTGGTTTACTCCATCGGTGTCTAGTAACTGAGTGATACATGGTTTACTCCATCGGTGTCTAGTAACTGAGTGATACGTGGTTTACTCCATCGGTATCTAGTAACTGAGTGATACGTGGTTTACTCCATCGGTGTCTAGTAACTGAGTGATACATGGTTTACTCCATCGGTGTCTAGTAACTGAGTGATACGTGGTTTACTCCATCGGTGTCTAGTAACTGAGTGATACATGGTTTACTCCATCGGTATCTAGTAACTGAGTGATACATGGTTTACTCCATCGGTGTCTAGTAACTGAGTGATACGTGGTTTACTCCATCGGTGTCTAGTAACTGAGTGATACGTGGTTTACTCCATCGGTGTCTAGTAACTGAGTGATACGTGGTTTACTCCATCGGTGTCTAGTAACTGAGTGATACGTGGTTTACTCCATCGGTGTCTAGTAACTGAGTGATACGTGGTTTACTCCATCGGTGTCTAGTAACTGAGTGTTACGTGGTTTACTCCATCGGTGTCTAGTAACTGAGTGATACGTGGTTTACTCCATCGGTATCTAGTAACTGAGTGATACGTGGTTTACTCCATCGGTGTCTAGTAACTGAGTGATACGTGGTTTACTCCATCGGTGTCTAGTAACTGAGTGTTACGTGGTTTACTCCATCGGTGTCTAGTAACTGAGTGATACGTGGTTTACTCCATCGGTGTCTAGTAACTGAGTGATACATGGTTTACTCCATCGGTGTCTAGTAACTGAGTGATACGTGGTTTACTCCATCGGTGTCTAGTAACTGAGTGATACGTGGTTTACTCCATCGGTGTCTAGTAACTGAGTGATACGTGGTTTACTCCATCGGTGTCTAGTAACTGAGTGATACGTGGTTTACTCCATCGGTGTCTAGTAACTGAGTGATACGTGGTTTACTCCATCGGTGTCTAGTAACTGAGTGATACGTGGTTTACTCCATCGGTGTCTAGTAACTGAGTGATACGTGGTTTACTCCATCGGTGTCTAGTAACTGAGTGATACGTGGTTTACTCCATCGGTATCTAGTAACTGAGTGATACGTGGTTTACTCCATCGGTGTCTAGTAACTGAGTGATACGTGGTTTACTCCATCGGTGTCTAGTAACTGAGTGATACGTGGTTTACTCCATCGGCGTCTAGTAACTGAGTGATACGTGGTTTACTCCATCGGTGTCTAGTAACTGAGTGATACGTGGTTTACTCCATCGGTGTCTAGTAACTGAGTGATACGTGGTTTACTCCATCGGCGTCTAGTAACTGAGTGATACGTGGTTTACTCCATCGGTGTCTAGTAACTGAGTGATACATGGTTTACTCCATCGGTATCTAGTAACTGAGTGATACGTGGTTTACTCCATCGGTGTCTAGTAACTGAGTGATCTGACCAGGAACTTCTAAGTTCTGCCATAGCTAAAACTACCCCCACTATCGCAAGGTTTTCAATTTTGGGGACGTCACGTGGATGCATTACTAGTGACTGGATAGTTCATAATTTTGCTTCCCTCTATTTTTGAAATACTAGGTTTGCGCATGACGGAGAAATGCTACAAACTTTCCCAGGCTTGCAGTCTAATTTATGCACGAGCACGTTCCGAAGGGAGCACTCAGGAATGTCTATAATCCCTCAGAAATCAGTACATGACACGTACTTTTAAAGATTCAATGAAACCTAGACGCGACAGAGCGGCACCTATGCTAGCCTTAGGGCACATTTGCCTTAGTTCGCTTTTGTTACCAGACAAAGGTGGCGGCATACCTTAGCCAGATGTGTTTCCCAACTTGCAAAATCTAGCTATACTCTGTCGATATGTTCTTTCAGATAAACGTTTATATCATTGCAATATAAAACTACTCCCAATTACAATTACACTTCTTACTATACGTCTGACATCCTACATAATTAATTATCCTATGTTCCTGACCAAGGGGAACGGTCACAGTAGTTTGGTTGAAAGGAATAAGCGTTTCATTGATAAGGAGGAAACCCTCGACTTCCTGTTCAAAGAATTCCCTAAGAAAAAGACAAATTCTCTACCTTGATAATACGCAATGTAACACCCCGACTGTACGCTAATCTTTGCCTCGGGCCATGAAACAGTTAACAAAGTCGTTAATAATAGTATATTACGATGTTAATGTATACGGAACGAGGAAAGGTTTGATGAAGCGATGCGCTTACACCGAGTTTCTTCAATTCTCGAGGTTCCGTTATGTGCTTACCACATGTGTGTTGCACATTATTTTTGTTGCACTATGTGTATTTATATGAATTTTAGTAATTAAGATATTAGATGAAATATTAATAAATATAATTGAAGATAAATGTTAGATTTTAGAAAGTGCATCACGTATATGTGTTTTTATAGAGAAATACTTACCGCACTAGTACGGGAATGTCAACTTAAGATGCATAACAATAACGGTAAGTATGGAATATTAGTTACATAGTGCAAAAAATTATTTAAAAGAACACACATGTGAAAATCCTACAACTCAGCGAATGTGTGAACAACTTATTTCTGTTTTTAAAGTTGTTGTTTTCAAATGCTAGGCTTTGGCAATGAAGCCATTAGCTCTCTTGCTCTCCAATATTTCTGTGTAGTGGGTCCGGCAGGTAGGGCTTCACAGGTTAAAAGATGTCCTTCAGTCATTTCCTCTTCTTTGTTGCACAAAGGACAATTTGGACTTGTATAAATTCCTATTCTGTGTAAGTGTTTGGCCAAATAATCATGTTCCGTAAGTAATCTAAAATTTGCTCCTGCAGCTTTACGTGGGATTTCTGGAATAATTTCTGGATTTTTAATTAAAATGTTCCATTTTTTATCTTTGGCTTTGTTAGATATTTATTGGTTTTATATTTTATTTTTATTAATCGTTTTATGGATGTAAGTTTTTACTTTTGTTCTGAATTAAATTTGCAACTTTTTTGGCAAAAAAATCAACTGATTCATTTCCAGCAATTCCACAATTTGCAGGTATCCACTGTAATATAATTCTTTTCTGTAGTTTTTGAAGTTGTTGGATCATTTTGTGACATTCTTTAATTTGGATTGACCTCATTTTATATGAACTTATTGCACATAATGCTGCTTTAGAATAAGAAAAGTATGACAGCAATTTTGAATTTATCTATTCTGTACAGAAGGTGTTGGAGTTATTTCTGTATCAAAATTTGTTGTGTGGTATCCTGCTGGTTGATAGAATGAGAACAGTGCACACTTAATTCCTGCTCCTGAATTGTTGTCCAAGTTAGATCCATCTGTGTAGATATGTAACCATTCTTCAGGTGGGTATCTAGTGTTCGCAGTTTCTAATGCTAGTGCTTTTAGTACAGGTTTGGAAATTTCAGATTTTGTAACTATTTGTTCTAAATCTAATTGCATAAAGATTGTTTCAAAAGTCAGTGGGTTTTCTTTGATTAAAATGTTTTCTTTAGAATTAAGAAGATTCAGATCTGTTTTTAATTCCGTAACTTTCTGTTTTTAAAGTATATAGGCTAATACAGATTAACTGTGCATATTTTTGTTGAGGTGGGATAACTCGAACCATTGTTTATGCTTCGAGAGTTGAGAGAATAAAGAAGGGGTTCTGGTAGGCAACATTGCACTACTCAAGTGGAGAAACAGATGACCTTCACGTATTCTCTTTCACGTATCTGCTTTCTATATATAACCTTCCCTTAGACCTTCCCTATGTTGACTTACTACTTGTTTGTTGCCATGTGTTCTTGTAACGGTCAGTCGTGTATTAGGGAAATATAAATAAGGAGGTTTACAGCGTTCAAGCGCCCCATTGTTCGTCTAACCTGAACCAAGTGCCATAAAGTGATTCCCAAAATTTACCTAGGTATAGATACTAAATACGATTGGGGCCAATATGGATCCCTGAGGAACTCCTGCTGTAATATGGCGCTGAGATGACTCCATGCCACCAATGGGAACAGTAAATGTGCGATCTGATAGAAAATTACAAATGGTAGTGAGCAGATACTGTGGAAGTCCAATGCTATACAGTTTGAAGATTAACCCCTCATGCCAAACTTTATCAAAGGCCTGTGCTACGTCGAGGAACAGGGCGGTTGTGCGCTTTCGTTGCTCCAAACCATGAATTACTGTTTGTGTTAAACGTAGTAGTTGGTGAGAGGTAGAATGTCTAGAACGAAATCCAAATTGTAATCGGCGTACGAACCCGCCAGCCCACGCGCCTGAAGAGACGACTCCCACAGGATCTCCTCCTTAGTGACTCTGATTGAAAAAACTATGAATATTGTTTCACAATGACCGTTGTTCTTATTTCTTTGATTACTTGTTTGTTTTAATTTATTTATTTTTCTCTTGTTTCAGAGTGTTAAGAAGATAATAGGAGCCAACTTGGTTTTCCTTACATGTTATTATATAGTTCATAGAGATTCAATTAGAAACAAGGATCTGTAAAGCATGTACTGCTGATCGATCATTGAATAAAATAAAAAAATAAAAAAAAAATACCTAAGTATTTACCTTTTGTTGCAGGAACCTATTTGTTTACTTAGTACATTGTTTCCATTGTAGTTTATTGCATTTTTTCTTATTGCCCTTTATTTTTACTGACGTAAATTAGTAAAGTCTGCAAGAAAATGGAATTCTTTTTGTCTGGCTGAATTTAGTGTTAAGTCTAAGAGAGTGGTGATCAAAGATTTTCCAAAATCTCCTGCAGTGGACCAATATTAGTATTTTAATTTCAACATTTACCAAGAATAACAAATCATATGGAAAAATGTTCGAAGTACTCTATTTTTTTTTTCCAAATGACTTGACTATTTTAATTAATGTGCAACAAATTTAAGATTTCGTAAAAAAAATGTATTTAATTTTCCGTGAATAATTTATAAAGTCATCTTTATCGGTATGTGGTACATTTGCAATGCCAGTCTCTCTCTCTCTTGAAGAAAAAAAAAGAAACAACCTTTAGAAAAAAAATAACAAAACGCCAATAATCGCAAAAAGAGAAACTGAGTAAATACACAGACCTCTGCAACAAGAAGAATCTAAATTCAGTTGGGTCTTCTGCTAAGAAGGGAAGCTGTCTCCCGAGCCCTGGTAGACATACCTCTTGTGTGTGTATGTTCTGCTAATACAGAACGGCTGGCTGTTGCTTAAAGAGACGTGGAGAAATTTGTGAAATTTGTATATAGCTGATAAATCAGTATTTTAGCATATTATTTCTGTAACGTTAGGAAAACTAAATAAAAGAAACTGCAGATTAAAAAATTGCAAAAATGTGCAAACTTTCAAACCAATATATAAACAAATATACAGGGAATTCCTTCGTATTAAATTGCTCCGTTCACAAAAGCAAATTCAAGATATATTTGCATATATCAAGTAATTTAAATAAATGCTATTTCAATAAATATAAATGGATCTAATACAATTTTGAGCTGTATTGTTACTCTTAAGAATAAATAGATATATTCTTGAGAAAATCAGAAATAAAGAAACGCGTTCAGTGTAAAGAGTTATTTCAATTGAAATTTGAAAATAATCATGGTCACATCTTTGGAAAATACTACTGAACTTGGATACCAAATTAAGTATTTAGCTATCTCTGCTTTTGTGATGTTGAAAAACACACATGCACACACCTATACAAACGTTTTATTTTTCTTTCTATTTTTAACACTATTCAACGCTATTACTTTCAATGAAATTTCGTTATAAAATTTCCATAATTATGTTTTCTTATGGGCACTATAAATTAGCAAGTTCATACCTAAATCACAAGGCGTGTTAAAATTTTAATCCGCAGGGGTAGTTACCGTTGCATGACAAAGCTACTGAACAGAGTCTGTCACTTCTAAGATCGCTGCCGGGTTTGAATCTGAGTCTTTGGAATCAGTAGGACAGAATTATACAGCACAGACACAAAGACAGACGTCTCCTTTAAGGATGGAAAGCATAACCATCTCTACTTCAGTAAGCAAACACTCAGTAGAAGTTACAGAGGAAAAAGAAATAAACAGAATACTTAAGCAAACAAAGAACTAGTAAAGAAATAAATATACTACTGCAAAAAGAAATATAGTATGCAATTTAATAGTTCTGAGGTATTTATTGGCGCCAGCAGCTGAGGTAAGGTATTGATCGCAGGGCCATGAGGATGTAGATATACCTCTTTAATGTTTCTGTTCTCCTAATACAGAATGACATGGCTGTAGCCAGAACAGGTGGCAAACGAGTACCATGACGAGATAGCTACCGTAATCGCGCTTCTTAATTACTAAATCCTAACTCTCGTGCTAGGTTTTACTTGTAGGAATTAGTCTTATGTTAATAACAGGGAAAGAAAAAAGAAAGTTGTCAATGAATATATCAGTACCTTCCAAAACAAGCCCTGAGTAAACGAAGATATACTTTAAGTTATAGCTGTTGTTTAGTTATTTCTAGGGAAATGACTTGATGGTAGTGACGGTCTGTCTTGAAATACATTCTCTTTCTATGACTTTGCGAGAAATAGTAGAATAGCGAACGCACTTAAAATGACAAGGTATGAACTATTAAAAGCAATAAATAGAATATTGAGGAAATGACTGACGCCTCGTTTAATACATATCCACGCTACTTTAAAAAATAGCAATATAACATACCCTTTAAGTGCCATGTAAATATCTGATTTCTTTAATGATAATAACCCGTTTTTTGGAAAAACTAGGTTTTGAAAAAGGTTTAGCTGGGAAATTCTTGTTGAAAGTTTTCAGTTTTTACTTGGAAAATTCGTTTTATGTTTATACCATTTACACCTACCCATACATACAACCCCCCCCCCCATACACACACACAGATTCACACACACTACTACCAACACGACCAAATCACCATCAACCACCACTACACTAGGTAAAACCAAACATTCTATCAAACATTCGTAAGTGAATTTTGAATATCTTTTCATCATCATCATTATAGCGAACCCATTATTTACGATAGCGCGGGGTTCGCTGAGATAACAGACGGATAGTGTATCACGGAGATAAGCAGCCTGCCTAAACAGTTAAAGATAACACGGAGATAAAAGGGCTGGCCGACACAGATAAAGTTACGCGTCTGGAACGTTCGGGTTTCGTCTAGTTACAGAACATTCGATTTCTTGTTTGTTATAGAATGTTCCAGAAATATCTAGTGATATCAGTATATACAACAGGCGGCACGGCAGCGGAGTAGTCGTAAACAGTAGTAAACAGTGTCGTAATGAGAGAGTAATCAGAACTGAATTGTGTGAACGCTTTTGTTTGTGTATCGGCGACCTTGGTAGATTGTAATTGTGTATGTGACGTGATCCTGCAAACAGAGTGTATTTCTACGAAAATAAATAACATCTTGAAGTTCTGCAATTTGAACTTTTAATTCTACGAACCCACAACGTCACATCATCATCATCATCATCATCATCATCATCATCGTCGTCGTCGTCGTCGTCGTCGTCGTCGTTGTTAGTTTTTAATTACTACATCTTTATGATTAATTTCCTCTCGAAGTACAATCTTATGAAATTTAAGTATTAATAAACTTCATGAAGAATCTAAATTATTAATTGGTAAACAAAATTAATAAAGGCTCAACATTCATCTTTATTTCAACTTTGTCAATCATTATATATAATAATTTTATAGGTCTTTTCCCTTATGTTTTCACTAGAACAAGTCATATGGTAATAACACTTTCTTTCTTTTTTGTTATTTTTGTTTTGTTATTATTATTTTATCATTATCATTTTATTATTCAAGAAGCGACATACGATTGATACCAAGTCTCGACTTCTTATTTCGGATGGAATGCAATACTTTCTCTAATTATGTAAAATGACTAGTAAAGAAATAATTAAGAAAACAAAATACTTCCTGATGCAAGGAGCTCAATTAAGAAAAATGCCTCAGAATTAAACAAGTAGATGTATATTTTAATAAATAACCCTTAGCTTCCAATACAACTGCTACCTGGTCTTGTAGGTATATACTAACTCCTCAGTATTTATGTTCTGTTAATACAAAAAGACTAGACGTGACTAGAAGTGATGAGAATCAAGAACGACGTTTAAATTGACATTTTGGAATGTCTTGTTTGTTTAATTACTGACCTTGTTTGCATCATTCATACGTATAGTGAACTCATCACTGCTTTAAATAAATATTTGGCTTTTACTTTACTAAACCAATACGCTTTCTCATGGGTCTCTAAGCTTAAATCGAGATTATATTACCTTCCCTTAGTCCTTCCCTACGCTGTTTACTTGTTTACCACCACCGTTCTTGTAACGAACAGCTCTGTATTAGGCAAACATGAACCAGAAGGAGGTTACCGCACTCAAGGGCCCAGCTCTTTATCTAACCGGAATTGGGGCCAATAAAGTTTTTCCAAAGTGTACCTAACAAGTATTTATACCTTAGTGTTTACTTTTTCTTGCAGAAACTTATTTGTTTATTAGTTCTTTCCTTCCATTGGTATTTGTTGCATTTTTCTTGAGCTGTGTTTTTACTGACTTTAAGGTAGTAAAAGTCTGCAAGGAAAACACATTCTGTCCCGTGTGACTGAATTTAGTATTAAGTCTAAGTAAAAGTTGACCAGAACTTTTGCAAAATTTACTGCGGTAGACCAAAATTAATATTTTAATTTCAACATTTCCCAAGAACAACTAAACATATAAAAAAAATTTCTAAATATTTTAGTTTTTCAAAGGGACTAAGATTTTGATTGATACAACCAAACATTTAAGATATCATTAGAAACAAAATAAATATGAAGTTCTCTTTATTGGTATGTGGCACATTTGTAATGCTAATTTTTTGGGTGGTGGGAGATACCTTCAGCAGAAGAAGGGAAAAAAAGCACCAATACTCCAATAATTGCGGAAAGAGGAACTCAATAAAAAGCTAGACCTCCACAGCACAAAAATGTGGGGTTTCAGGGTGTCTAAAAACCAAGTATTTGCCCCTTCTTATACATCCTTTACAAGGAATTTTTTAGACGTCTATGTGCTGCTATAGACCATTGTTGTAAGGGTAAGTTTTCCAAATACATTTCGTTGTATGTTTTAAATGGAATCGTGTTTAGGCCTTGAATTGCCATACTGTTTCTATAACATTACGAAGAACAACTGAAAAGCAACCATAGTTCAAACAAATTACATTGGGGATCAAAAATTCAAACCAATAATAAATAACAAAACATTTCAGAAAATGTCTTATTCTCCAAATAGCAATTTGGTGTATATAATTCTACATTGTTTATTGTATATGTTTTTTGTATTTACTGTAACGTTTAACAGTTACAAAAAATTAACAAAATTATTAGAAATTAAGAGGACTTCACTATTTCCAAAAAGAAATTCAAAGTACATGTTCATTTCATTTAACATGTGTTATATGTATGTGATTTTAATCAAAAGAATTGGAGCCAGTTTTGAGAAAATAAAAGCAAAGTTAACACGCTTAATGTAAACGTAATTTGAATTGGAGGAGCTTGTTTCTTAAAATATATTCGTGATACATGTTTGGGAGGCCTTGCTGAACTGAAATATCACAGATGGTATTTAATACACAATTAATTAATGATATATGATTATTTTTATCTGACATTGTAAGAAAACCAAATAATAAAGTATCAAGCAACTGGATCCAATTACACCCAATATCTTGGAAATGTTTAACACTGCAAATAACTTTTTTGAAATAAATTATGGGTTTTAAAGAGCTCTGTATTTTTGTGTGATACGTTAAACGAATATTGGTTGAAGAAGGTGCACGTCCTTTTTGAATAAAGAGGGCTTCAGAGGTCCCTTCCAGAAAATGTAACCTAACTACTTTTTAACTTTTACCAGTTACATGAAATTAACGTTCCTTTCTTTGAAACTGAATTCACAGACCAGTTCTAGAAAATTGAATATATTTATACATTTTAAATGCCCAGTAAATATCTAATTTTTTAGTATCTTAGTCAATAAATAATTTGGGAAAAGTATGACACAAAGATGGCACTTTTTTAACTTCATCATTACATTTGTAAATTTCGAAGTTTCCGTTTTAAGGTTAGGTACGTTGTACACACACACACACACACACACACACACACACACACACACACACACACACACACACACACACACACACACACACACACACACACACACACACACACACAGACACACACACACACACAGACACACACACACACACACACACACACACACACACACACACACACACACTCTCTCTCTCTCTCACACACTCTCTCACACAGGCAGCTGTGCCCAGGGATGACACACAGTCCGCGGCTGGCGGCCGATTATAACAGTCATCTGTTTTCTGTCTTGGGCGAAGGGGACAAGAATGAAGTATTATCGTGTACTAAGTGTTCTACATACGGTCACTTTAAACAGTGAAATATTGATAACCGTGGTCAGCAACCTCGAATTCGAGGTGATGATATAAGGAAGCAGTCATTAAACTAGTGTGAAACTTGCATTTCAGTGTGATTAGAACCATCCTTACTCACATACATATCTACGCATACCCTGAGAGTATCTCTTTGCTCTACCCTGCGCCACCACCATCCTATTTTATTGCTTCAACACACCCATTTATCAAGAGGCCTGTTCTAGTGAAACATTGCTATGGAATTTTTGGATAGAAACCAACATCTTTGTCTACTAGATGCGCTACTGACACAGTTAAAATGTGTCATATGACGTAATATCACTTATTTAAATATAATTGTAAAAATTGTTCTTACGATACCTTTTCTTTAATTCACGTTAGTTCAGTATGTTTTGTATGAACAAATGTATTCGATATTTTGTTTGTTATGCACGTAACTGCCCTTTTTATGTACATATAAACAAAAGTAAAACAATAATCACGCTCATCAAGTGGCTGGCTTTATGAGATGTAAGTAGCCTTATTGATTCCCTCATACAAAAGGACTAGATGTTGGAAGAATAACCATGGGCTGCAGGACACTGAGGGTACGTTAGCTTTCTATATCCACTTTGTTTTTATTTAGGTTCATAATTATTGTTAGAAATCTTTCGAACCATTTCCCAGTAGTTGTGGTAAGCCTTGTAAGCCCATTCATTGAATTGTTTATTAGTGCAAACGTAAGATACACAAATGAAAAATAATAATCACACTAACCGATGCCAACAGGAACAAGGAAATGAGGAGTCAAATAGACTTCTGCAACAAAAGTACATTTATTGGATAGACGACACGTTGCTCTCATTTAAAGTACGCGGTTGGTTTACGTCAGACGAACAGATGCGCAGTTGTCACTTAAGGCTCCTTATACGTCATGTTTCCCTAATACAGCAAAGCTGGCTGTTGCTTGCCAGCGACACGACGGACGAGCCGTATGACATTGTTAGTCTATTTTGCGATTCTCCCTACCCATATTTTTTACCTGTATTATACAAAGTGTTCTTAGAAAGCCTTGTTCCTATAATTCATGTCCATGGAGTTGGAGTAAGGGAGACGAAACGAATTTATGCTAATGCTTCTACGCTTTCCATGACATCACGAGGAACAGCTGAATAACGAACGATAGGAGTTTAAAAATTACAAAATTATAGCGCCCACCCACATCACACACACGCGCACGCACGCACACACACTTCAGCTGGGTGAAGGCCTAACAGAATTCCCAAATCTAATATTAAATGAGGAATAAGTGTCATCGCTAGAAGAATGGCAAACCAGATGGACTAGCACCACAAAAGGAGCTGTCACGAAATCATACTTCCCTTCAGTTCAAGACAGATTAAGAATAAAACTTAGAGCAACACCAAAAATGTCAGCCATGGTCACAGGACACGGAAAAACGAGGTCATATTTACATCGATTTAAGATAATAAACGATTCGACTTGTACATGCAACAGAGCAAAGCAGACAGTCCATCATCTAATTTTTGAATGTGCTAATGCAGAACGACAAAGGTCTATTCTCATCCGAGAAATATCATTAGAAGGAGGTGCATGGCCAGTTAATAATCAAGTATTAATTTCAAAATATCTTAGAAGCTTTAACAAATTCATTAAATCCCTGGACATTTAAAATAAAGTTATAACTAGTAGGATACTTAGTTAATAAGATATACTTGTACAATGATTGTAAAAAGAAAAAGAATTTATTGTGATTTTCTAAAACAAACTGTAATGATCACAAATGTAAAAACATTATGTAAATAATACATGTAATGTTACCAATGTAACGGGGCATGTAGCTATATATTAAATAAATAAAGAAAACGCACACCACACACACACACACACACACACACACACACACACACACACACACACACACACACACACACACACACACACACACACACAAAACACACACAAAACACACACAGCGCAGATGGTAGCATGTCTGTCTCACGTTTAAGAGGTCCCGAGTTCGAATCTCGGTCAGGGTGAGTTACCTGGATAAGGTTTTTTTCCAGGGTTTTCCCTTATTCTTCAAGACGAATGTCGTGTAACTCTAAGCTCCATGGACCCTTTAAGCATCATTTCACCAAATTCATTCACCGTCCGATATGACTAAACGTTGGAGGACGTAAATTAAAAAAAAAAATTAAAAAAAAAATTAAAAACACGCACGCTCGCAATCACTCGCGCACACGCATGGTTATCTTAAAATACCTGTGACATATCCACATAATTCGATACTTTTATCCTATTTGTTTATGTTTTCCTAGTACAGTGAAGCTGGAATCTTTAGCAATACAAAATAGCACGGCTCACGTGCCATGGCAATTTTAAATATTTCATGCACTATATTCACGTGGCTTCCTCATTTTATATAGATCTAACAAATCAATATTAAAAAAGCCTTCTTTTGGTACCTAACCCTTAAATACAGTAGCTTAAAAAGTTAGAAACTTGTGTAAAACTTCCAATTAGTAACAGCAGAATATCTGGAAACGCATGATATACGTCTTCACATAACCTTTCCCACTCATTCTTGTACAGAATGTTTTTAAACGTTTTTTCTTCTACTTCGTGTTAATCAAGAACTGGTTAATTACATATTCCCTTGCAAATAGAGTGCGAATAGAATATATTCTCACATTTAAGAGGCCCATAATTCGAATCTCTCTCAGGGTGAGTTATCTGAATAACATTTCTCTGGGGTATTTCTCTTATCCTGAAAAATGATATGTAGGCTCTATGACCTCATTTGGTCATTCTTTCACCCATTTCATTCATCATCTGTTATGATTTAATGTTGGAGGATGTAAATTTAAGAAAAAATGAGGGGAATACATTAAAAGTAAGCAATAGTGAAATATTATACTACATAAATTCATATGTTAGTCGCCATGAAAATAAATGGTACTGAATGTTTTTCTGTGTATGTCCGGAAGATAAAATAAAATTGCAATATCCTAACAAATAACTAATATCTCGGCTTACCAGTTTCGCAAACGCCTGCATCGGTAGCGTAGATGTTAGCGTATCTGCCTCATGCTGAAAAGGTTCCGAGTTCGAATCTCGGTTAGAGTGAGTTGCCTCGATAAGGTTTTTTCCAAGTTTTTTTTTTCCCATATCCTGAAATACAAATGTTGGGTAACTCTAAGCTCTATGGACCCTGGGCTCATCTGAGCCCATTTAATTTCACCCATTTCATGCATCGTCCAATATGACTTAACGTTGGAGGAAGTAAATTCCACAAAAAAAAAAAAAAAAAAAAAAAAATGCAAACGTCATCCTGAAGATTCTAAGGAAATTCTATTAAAGCTCCAAATTTAAAATTATTTTGGCATTAAAATATCTTAAACATGTGACTAAAATATCACAAAAGTTATATTTTCATTAAAATTAAAATGACATTTCAGTAATAATAAAATAAAATAGAACAATAAAACATATTAATGGAAATTAATAAAATGAAGTTTCATCTCAAAAGTTACATTTGAAAAAAAAAGTGTAAAGGTTTTCCATGTAAATGGTAGACGTAAGAGATGAATTTGCTTAAAAATTTTCGCTGCCTTGGAAGATGCTGAGTTTTAATACAAAGGTGAAATTTAACTGACTTAGCTTTTGAGATACTCTCTTAATAAATACACCGAACCATAAGAACGTATTAAAACTGCTTTTCTTGTAATTCAGGAGCCTCAAAACCCGTCTGAAATCGTAATAGAATGTCGTTCTATACCTCCTAGGTATATGGTAACGAAGGTAATAAGAAGGTGTTGTCATCGAAAAGAAGTAAATGCTAACATCAAAACTGTAAATTCTGCAGGCAACACACGCGCCCTTGCGGCCGTATACCTCTTCGATGTCATGTTCTGCTAATACAGAGAGCCTGGTCTGTCGGCACAAGTGAAACAAATGACAAACGCGCGGTTAAATCACAAGATAGTTTATATCTCATTTTGTTCAAATTTGTTCTAAAATAACACTAATTCGTTCAGTAAGGAAAGTTTCACACCATTTTTTGTCATTGAAATTGTAATATTTTACCAATACAAAAGGTAATAAATACCTTTTCGCTACTACCTAATAAAGGGCGCCTAGATTGATTGTTTATGTTTCGTTAATACAGAATCGCTGATTACCTGTTAAATAACGGCTGGACAACTATACTCCTGCCGTCCTAACAAGCACACTGTTCCTGTGGGCGATTCCGCGAACAAAACCTACAAAGTAAAACCTATTGGTAAGCTATTCTTGAGCTTACAACTTGTTTGAATGTAATATGACGTAACACACGGACAAAAGTGTCACTCTCACGCTTGTGCACTGGGCGCGGAGTAATACAAAAAGTGTTTCTTACGACGGATGCAGTATAGGAGGTACTTGTACGCCGTATACGATGAATTTTAAAAATCTATGAGGATCTATGACTAAAACTATGTGACTATGACTATATCTATGACTATAAGGATTTTATACATTTTAGTACTTGACTATGTTTGTTGTGTAGCACTGACGTTTTTTGTCTATTCCGTATGGTTTACTACTGTTCCGCACATTCATGTGGAATTTCTAAAAAAAAATGAAAGGAATTTCATAGGATTTCTCTATCTATTGCCCAGAATGTTGTTGAAACTCCTTGTGAATCCAATTAGAATTGTGATTTCTGCTATAACGAGTCGGTCTGGGTGCCTGGTTATTAATCCCAAGGTCATGGGTTCAACCCGAAGGTGTTTAAGTATGTCTCACGTTTACTGCGAGACGAAATTCCGGCATACCGGCGGCGCTGGTATAATCCTAGCAATCGACAGCGGCGTTAAGAAACAGTGTAAGAAACTTTGAGTAATTAATAATAAATCCTGAAACCCAGTGGATTTCTTAGCACCAGACGTTTGAAGAAATAGGCTTATGTAATAAATATTGTACTATAAGGTCTTCAGGTGCTTTGGGGGATAACAAGAACCTTATGATATACTCCCCCGAGAAAAGGGAGCTGAATTTGTGTGAACCGCACCCTTATTTGTGTTACCTCTTCACTGTTTATGTTCTCCTAATACAAAAACGCTAGCTGTTTCAAGAAGATAGATCCATCCTGCACAGAATGCTCGATGTGCCATGAAACACTTCGGAGATATCCCTTGTTATCTGTCTAATTTTACGATACTTCTAATTTTCTCAAATTGAAAGTCGCTATTCGATGTTTTTAATCTCTTCGTAATGCGGAGAGAACGGACTTTTAATTCCCATATTTCCCTTGCACCTACAAGAAAATTAGCTATAAGTTCTGCAAATGTTTTACAATTTATATCCATTAACGTTAAGTAAATAGTTATTTCTAAAAGAGTAAGAAAGCCATGTGAGTACAATACGTCCGATTTTTTAAATATCTTCCATGAACCTTTCTCACCAAAGTTTTTATGTCAGTGGTGCCCTCTGCAGAAATAACTTTCTGGTAGGTGCAACAGGGACAGGAAACCAAATTTTTATAACTGAACCAATAAATGGATGTTTTCAAAATGTCAATAAAAGAGGGACGTATTTCATAAGTTCATTTTTAACGCTTCTTAATTTATTGTGTATCTCTTATTGTTTAACAGTTAGACAAAATTATACAAAACTCCTTTGAAATTAAAGATGTAGCAGTTATTTTATATATTTCATGTTTTTGTTAAGAATAGTCCAAGAAATTAGTATGTGTAATAAGGTACCGAAGTAATGTAAAGTGGGTAATGGTGTAAGAATGACATCGTAACATACGAAGTTGTTGAATGTTGATACCGAAATTAAAGGATTGAAATAAGTAAAGAATCATGATGGATTTCAAAGGAATATTCGTTCTTTGTTACAACACGTGCAAGGGCAGTTGAGTCGAATAGCAGTTTGAGTGAATAAGTTGTTATAACAAAAGAAACGTAAGAAACAGTGTCCTTAGTGATTTCTAAAGGATAGCACTTCACTTGTTGAATGGGCTATTCTTCGGACGCTTAATAATGGCATGACAAAATAGTTACAAACACAAAATTGTTACAAAGGGAATCTTTGGTTGAAGGAAGAGGGCTTTCAGAAAGTGAAAGTGACACATACACCCACGGGCAGATGTGGAGGACGGTCTTCGGCGTCGGGCCGATTACAGCAGTTCCTGGCTGGCAAGCCATTAAGACAGTCCGAGGCGTGAGGGCGAATAGGGCAGTCCTCTTGTTCTGTCTTGGGCCAGGCATACCAGAAATGAGAGAAGATATTTGTCTGATCATATATACGTGAGGAACGAATAAAGTTTATCGAGTAATAAACATTCCACCTTCAGTAACTCTAAACAGGGATATTGGTAACCCTTGGTCGGAATCTTCAAGTTTGATGTTCGAATAAAAGAAGCAGTCAATAATTCAGTTTGAAACGGGCATTCCAGTGTCAATAAAACCATCCTTCTCACACATATCCACGCATACCCTGTGATTAACCTCATCGCTTTACCCTGAGCTAAACACTATTTGTTTCAAACTGTATCGCCAAGTGGAACTCATTTGCTCGCCAATATAATCACTTCAAATTGCAGCACCAACGTGGAACTGTGTGTCACCCACAATATATTTTCGCTACAATGTTTTAAAAGATTTTGTTCTGCTTATGAAAGTGTTAGGGGTAAGAGGTGTATTTGATGTTCCTTGAGAACATCAATATTGTCCGTGGCCTATTCTTGTACACTGTTTTTAGATACTCCACAAAAAATCCGGTGAGGTTAGGTCAGGGTTTCTGGGCGCCACAGACCTTTTGAGATTATTCGATTTTCAAAGAAACTGGTTACAAGTTCCATGTGTTATTTGTTGCATGGCACGTTGCTCCATCTTGCTGGAAATAGCCTTCTCTCAATTCGGTATCATCTAGCCTCTCCATAAATTTATTGAAGATGCCCATATGAACTACAGTGACTACAGTCGTGTCAAAGAAAATGGAACCAACGATCCATAGATGCTGGTGGAGAACACTTCCGACATCTTCTCTGATATGTGAGTAGTGTAATGTAATCTCCCAATTGTGTATTATATTCTCACAAAGTTGCACGTGCGTCCTATTATTGGTTCAAAAGTCATTTGTCATTTGTCATTCTGTCATATTGTCATTCTGTCTACAGAGAAGTAACTGATAAAATTGTTTCCACAAATATCTAAACCGTCTAACATAAATAGAAAGAATATACGTTTTAAGAATAACTTGTACAATAGTGACTGAAGAAAGTTATGTGAATGTGTCAAATCAGATTTGTTTTACATGATTTTCGATGTCTATCCTTTGCAAAGCTCCTTTACGTTAATGTAGACAAACCTTTCTAGAAACGGTTTCATTACGTGTTTCGTTTTAGATACAACGGTTTTAAGGGAAACCGATTCGAGTTCTGTTTATAAACAGAACAGAATAACCTGGTCTTGGAATTTATGTATCGGGGAAACAACTGAATAGCGACAGTACTAATTCCCTGACCTCAGAGATTGTTTCCACAAAAAACTATTTGCAATAAATTGTAGGTTCTAAAGAACCTTAGGCTCTTCTTTTGTGTAGTACGTTTCTGTATGTCAGCGTTTATAAGTCATAGAAAATTATACAGCATTTCATCGGATTAAAAAGAATTCATATACTATAAATAGAAAGTGAAATATATATTTATATTTTTGTTGTAATTAGATTGACAATGTATGGCATTTTAATACAACCATCTTGAGAAAACAAAAATAAAAATTGTCAATATAATTTAACTCAAATTTTCATTTACAACGTTGTGTGTGTGTGGTATTCTTAGTAATTGCTGAATTTAAAATACCAATGTTGTTTCAAAATATTGAATTTTGGAAAAGGTTTTGCCGTTATGGTAAAATTTTTCTTAGACTTAAAGCTAAATTACATGCTTAATCAGCAAAATGTTTGCAGAATTTACTAATTTACGTCACTGAAAACGAAAGATAAAAAGTAAGAGGCAATAAACACCAATTCAAAGAAAGAATTTGCTAACTGATAAGTTTCTGCAACAAAAAGTAAACACTAAGGTATTAATAGGACTGTATATTTTGAGAATAACGCTATGACCTTCAGCCCTTACACCTGTAAACCCCTTGGTCGGTTATGTTTCGCTAATATAGATCGGCTAGACGTTACAAGAACAGGAGATGGGTGTTGACGTAGGACAGGTCTAAGAAAAGGTTATAGTCTCGAATTAACCACTGAAAAAATCAAAGCTTTTTGTCTTATTGAAGTGAAAGTCAAAGACTTATTTACTTAAAGCCTCAATTAGTTCACAATAAAATAAGCGAACCTATTCGTCCATTCCGAATAACAATCACACTGTCTTAAAATGAATATAAATGAATTAACATAACTTGCTTTAATATTATGTTTAAAACACAAAATTATTTTTAAAAGGAAATTGTTTATAAAAGCTTAAATGAAGTTTGCAGCCAGAGTATATAGTTTGTGGAATACCTCTTCAATGTTTGAATAATAATTATAGGGATATAAAATTTCAAGCATTTGTCTGTTCCAGGCTTGAACCAGGGACTTATATAGCAGAGCTCAGAACTCAGTCACCCAAATCGACGCCCACGTTATGGGTTGAATACAGTACCCCCTCTACATCATTAAACACTTAGTAGAAGTAGCAAAAAAGAAATAAATAAACATAATACTTTGGAAGCAAGAAACGGTTAAAAAAATAAGTCTACTGCAACTACAAATATATTAAGGATTTAAATACCTCTAAGATACAGATGTATTATTTTATCTTGATAGAAATCCTGCGCGGTAGAGTTGAGTAGCAACTGTGGTGAGGATAGTGCAGCTATTGCCACAATACGTCACACGCGTAATATTACCAGAGGGGAGTATCTGCACAAGCTGTCTAAAAGCAAATCTCACTCTCGAAGCCAGTATTGCAGATGTTATAAACTAAGTTGTAATTCTTACTATGGTAGTAATCTCCACGCTTTTGTTGGATCTTAACTAGTAGGCGTTTTATAAGAAAACCCTGTTCTCCTCCAGCAGGTATGATAACCTACAGTCGGCCTTTCAACATCGCTGCAGAGTCTCTGTAACGAATTTCACTCCAGGCATACGGTCTAGTATGTGCTGCATTGATATAAGTTTCATCCATATAAACTATATAACTTCACTGCGATATCTCCGAATATTTCGTAAATACTTAAGCCTTTTTGCCCGTATGGTACGATGTTCGATTAAAACTTGTCTGTCACGCTTAGTTTTTTTATTCCCCCTTCATATAAATCCTATCTTCAAAATAACTCTACTTAATGTTCAGAAACTGCCTTGGAAGTCAATAGAATTTTGAAGTTTCATAAGCACTTTCTTCAGAGTTGGACTTTGTTTTTCTGTGTTTTTAAAATTATTCGCAGTTCGCCTAACTTCTGAATTAAAACATCCAAATTAGATTTTGTGTATGCCCTTTATCTTTGTTTACTGTGTACAGAGAAGGCCGTTGTTGCACTAGCATCAATGGGTTTTCTTTCCTTAATAATTCACCGAAACTGCTTTCAGACACAACTGTTGCCTCAGATGCCCTTTCCCAGATTTTTATAGCAGACCCAGAGCAATGTTCCTTTTTTATAAATCTACAGATATTAGTTATTACTTCTCGTGTTTTTAAATGTAGCACATTGTTTTCTAATGTACTGCTAGGAGGCGTCATTTCAAAATGCTCTATTTGAACCAGGAGACAAGCACATTTTGAAACAAGCTGTAGTATTACCGAGTAGCTCTGCACTTGTTTACTTGCTCACAACTGATGCGCAACTGACCTGCCCTCCCCTCCAGTTGCAATCGTTCTGAAGTGGACTCTTCCAGATATACCACTGCGCATCGCTCTCCATCTGTCAACATATAAAAACATATCTGTATTTATTTATTGGCGGTACCAGCCCTTGTGTATTTGTAACTCTTCAATATTTATGTTCTCCTAATACAGAAAGGCCGGGCTGTAGCGAGAAGAGGTGGCAAACGAGTTCGATGACGAACGAGACATAATCAAACTTTATTCATAATTACTAAATCGTATCTGTAGCAAAGTTTCACATACTTATTTTTACTTGTAGCAATTAGTCTTATGTGAATAAAAAAGAAAGAAAGAGTGACCAATTAACATAGCAATGCATTCGAAAACAAACAGGCTTCTGCAACAAAAAATATACATTAATATACTCATGTGTTTTATTGGAAATTGTTTCTACATTCCCTGTTAAGAAAGGAAACTTTGATACAGGTAAGCAGATTGGTGCCTTAACGACTGTGAGGACGTAAAGAGGTTTGTTATTTCCGTAATACAAAAAGGGCTGATGTAGCAAGAATATCAATGAGTTGCAGGACACTGTACTTTGGCTTTCTATACCTACTTAATTTTTTATTTAGGTTCCTGGCTAATTATTCTTAATGTTTCTATCCAATTCACATTAATTATTATAAGCGAGGTTTGGAAATAAATGTGTTAAAGATTTCATTGAAATGGTTATTTTATGTCAGTACTAAGGTAAGAAAAACAAAGGAGTAAAATAATAATGGCATGAACCAGTGCCTACAGAAACAAGGAACTGAGTAATAAAAAAGATTTGGTGAACAAAATGACGAAACGTTGCCCTCGTCTAAGTGCTTTTGTGTCAGACCAACAGATGCGCATTTGTCACTTAAGGCTCCTTATATGTCATGTTTCCCTAATACAGCAAAGCTGGCTGTTGCTTGCCAGGGACACGACGGACGGGCCGTATTTGACATTTTTAGTCTCTTTGCATTTTCTCTATCCATATTTTTAATATATATTATACAAAGTATTCTTAGAAAGCCTTCTTCTTATAAATATGTCAGTCGACTTGGAGAAAGGGATTTCAGTAATAATTTCGATGCAGAGATGAAAGAATGTATACTAATGCTTCTACGCTGTCCATGTGATCACAAGAAACAGCTGAATAACACCGATAGGAATTAAAAAAAATTAAGGTAAACAAATGTATGCTATTAGATAAAGCGCCCTCCCATAACACACGCACGCACACACGTACAAACACAATCACATGGTTATCTTAAAATACCTGTGAAATATCGACATAATTAGATACGTTTTATCCCTACTAGCTATTTAGTAAAACAGAAAGAAAACTATGCAATTCATTCACATTGGTTTGTCATTTGGTTAATGTACTTACTGCACATTTTCTTACTGAACTCTAATAATTACACTCATTTTTTTGAAAGCAAATAAGCTTCTAAAACAAATTTACATTAAGTTATGCCTTAGGTAGTTACTGCAAATGACCTTACGTTGCTGCTAGGTTACTTGACTTGTATCCAAAGGAACAGGTGTGTTGTAAAGATCATATTTGTCTATGTTTTCCTAATACAATGAAGCTGGAACCTTTAGCAATACAAAACAGCATGGCTTACATGCCATGGCAATTTTAAATATCTGATGCACTATATTCACGTGACTTCCACATTTTACATAGATCCGACAAATCAATATTACAAAACCTTCTTTTGGTACCTAACCCTTAAATATGTATTTCGTAGATTCCCAGAAAATTCAACACATAGGTATCTGCATTTCATTTGTTATATATTTGAAATGTATGCTACTTAAATCAACATAATTGGATCCATTTATAAGTAAAATAAATAAGGAAACAGTTTTAATATAAGGGGTAATTTGATATGAGGGGACAATTTAGTGAATGTTTACACACATGGCTCTATTTCTAAATATGTTTCTCTGCGGTTTCTGAAAACCAAGAATTTCTCCCTTCTTATACATCCTTTGCATGAAATTTTTTAGACGTCTTTGTGCTACATTCACGTAGTTTGTCTACGCATTTTTGTTTATTTTTAAATATATATTTTACAAGTTGTTTTTTCGAAGGTTTCTTTATCTCTGTTAATCGAGAAATGGTTTGGTATACTCTTTCAATAATATTGCGAGAAACAAGTATAACAGTCGCTTAAAATGGTAGAAACTTGTGTAAAATTTACAATTAGTAACAGCAGAATTTCTGGAAACGCAAGATATACGTCTTCACATAACCTTTCCCGCTCATGCTTGAACAGAATGTTTTTAAACGTTTTTTCTTCTACTTCGTGTTAATTAAGAACTGGTTTAATTACACATTTCGTTGCAAGTTGAGTGCGAATAGAATACATTCTCACCTTCAAGAGGTACAGAATTCGAATCTCTTTCAGGGTGAGTTATCTGAATAACGTTTCTCTGGGGTATTTATCTTATCCTGAAAGATGATGTGTAAGCTCTATGAGCTCATTTGAGCATCATTTCACCCACTTCATTCTTGCTGTGTTATGATTTAATGTTGGAGGATGTAAATTTAAGGGGAAAAAAGAGGGGAATACATTATAAAAATTGCAAGATCCTAACAAATAACTAATATCTTGGCTTACTATTTTCACAAACGCTCGCATTGGTAGCGTAGATGTTAGCGTGCCTGCCTCATGTTGAAGAGTTTTGTAATTTACGTCCTCCAACGTTAAGTCTTATCGGACGGTGAATGAAATGAGGGAAATGATGCTCAAATGAGTCCGGGGTCCATGGAGCTTATAGCTACCCGACATTCGTCTGACCGAGTTTCGAACTCGAGACCTCTTGAACGTGGGGCAGACATGCTAGCATCTACGCTACCGAGGCGGGCATAGAAGAGGTTCCGAGTTCGAATCTCGTTTATGGTGAGTTACCTGGATAAGGTTTTTCCAGGTTTTTCCCTTATCCTGAAAGACAAATGTCGGGTAACTCTAAGCTCTATGGACCCTGGGCTCATCTGAGCCCATTTAATTTCACCCATTTCATCCATCGTCCAATATGACTTAACGTTGGAGAACGTAAGTTACAAAACAAAGAAGAAAAAAGAGTTTTGCAAACGCCATTCTGAAGATTCTGAGGAAATTCCATTAAAGCTCCAATTTAAAATTATTTGGCATTAAAATATCTTAAACATGTGATTAAAATATCACAAAAGTTATATTTTCATTAATAAAATAATAAAATAAAATAATAATAAAATAAAACAGAACAATAAACTATATTAATGGAAACTAATAAAATTAAAATTAAGTTTCATTTTCTTTCAAAAGTTACATTTGAAAAAAAGTGTAAAAGTTTTCCATGTAAATGGTAGACGTAGGAGACGGATCTGCTTAAAAATGTTCGCTTCCTTGAAAGATGCTGAATTTTAATACTAAGCTGGTATTTAACTGACTTAGCTTTTGAGATACTCTCTTCATAGATACACGGAACCATGAGAAAGTTTTAAAACTGCTTTTCTTGTAATTCAGGAGCCACAAAACCCATCTGAAATCGTAATAGAATGTCCTTCTATACCTCTAGGTACCTACATGGTAAAGAAGGTAATAAGAAGGTGTTGTCATTGAAAAGAAGTACCTGCTAACATCAATACTGTAAACTCTGCAGCCAACACACGCGCCCTTGCGGCCGTATACCTCTTCGATGTTATGTTCTGCTAATACAGAGAGCCTGGTCTGTCGGCACAAGTGAAACAAATGACAAAATCGCGGTTAAATCACAAGATAGTTGTATCTCATTTTGTTCAAGTTTGTTCTAAAATTACGCCAATTCATTCAGTAAGGTAAGTTTCGCACTATTGAAATTGTAATATTTTACCAATACAAAAGGTAATAAATACCTTTTCGCTCCTAGCTAATAAAGGGCGCCTTTATTGTCAGACACGCCCTTGTCTCTGTAAGACCTCTTCGTTGTTTATGTTCCGTCAATACAGAATCGCTGGTTACCTGTTAAATAACGGCTGGAGAACTATACTCCTGCCGTCCCTGTGGGCAATTCCGCGAACAAAGTCTACAAAACAAAACCTATTGGTAAGCTACTCTTGTGCTTACAACTTGTTTGAATGTAATATGACGTAACACGCGGACGAAAGTGTTAACTGTCCTCTGTCACGCTTATGCACGTGGGCGCGGAGTTTGTTAAGACGGATGCAGTATAGGAGATAGGCGTACGTATACGGTGAATTTTAAAAATTCAATGACTATGAGGATTTTATACATTTTAGTATTTGACTATATTTTTTGTGTAGTACTGACGTTTTTTGTCTATTCCCTATGGTTTACTACTGTTCCGCATATTCATGCGGAATTTCTACAAAATGAAAGGATTTTCATACGATTATTCTATCTATTGTCCAGAATTTTCTTGAAAATCCTTGCGAATCCACTTAGAATTGTGATTTCTGCAATATCGAGTCGGTCTAGGGGCCTGGTTATTAATCCCAAGGTCATGGATTCAACTCCAGGTTTTTAAGTGTGTGTTACGTTTCCTGTGAGACGAAATTCCGGCACACCGGCGGCGCTGGTATAATCCTAGCAATCGACAGCGGCGTTAAGAAATAAACATATTAAGGAGCTTTGAATAATCAATTATGAATCCTGAAACCTAGTGATTTCTTAGCACTAGACGTTTGAAGTAATAGGCTTTTGTAATAAATAGTGTACTATATGCTCTTTAGGTTATTTGCCGAATGAGAAGAACCGTATGACATACTCACTCCAGAAAAGGGAGCTGAATTTGTGTGAACCGCGCCCATATTAGTGTTACCTCTTCAGAGTTTATGTTCTCCTAATACAGAAAGCTAGCTGTTTCAAGAAGATAGATCCTTCCTACACAGAAGATGCTCGATGTACAATGAAAGAAAAGCTTCGGGGATATTCCTTGTTATATAATTGTTATATAATATTCCGACGCTTATAATTTTCTCGAAATAAACGTGAAGTAAATAATTGTTTGTAAAAGAGTAGAGAAAGTCATGTCAGTACAATACGCGAGATTTTTTTTTTTTTTTTTTTTTTTTTTTTTTTTTTTTTGTCTTCCATAAACTATTCTGACCAAACTTTTTACGTCAATGGGGGAAATACTTTCTGGGACAGAAAACCAAATCTTTAATATCTAAACCAATAAATGGATGTTTCTAAACTCTCAATAAAAGAGGAACGTATTTGATATAAGTTGAAGTTTTTAACGCTTCTTAATTTGTTGTATCTCTTATTGTGTAAGAGTTACACAAAATTATACAAAACTCGTTTGAAATTACAGAAGCTATTTCAGAAAATTCAACGCATGTTGAGAGTATGCATTAAGATACAAACATATTATGTTACCCGAAGGAGGTGTTATCAGTAGTAGGTAATGTTATAGCCCTGACACTTTTGTCAGGTGTCTTTGTTATAGATGCCTCTTCAGTGTACGTTCTGCTAATACTAAAAGGCTGGACTGGAGCTAAGAGAAGGTGGTAACAAGGAATCATGGTCATTTTTTTTAAAATGTGTTGTTATTCTGAGCGAGGTTAGACTAAACATAGTTCCTGCAGCCAACAAGGTGTCGCACTAAACGTTATTTGTATAAATGTAGCCTATATCCAATATAAAGTAAAGGAGGCACTATTTGCTTATATAGAGGAAAAGAGCTGGTGTTTTAAACCTCTTCAGTATTTGTTTCTATAATAGGTAGGGGTGGTGATTTTTCGCAAATGCGATATAGCGCAATAAAGTGCGAAATTGACTCAAAATGCGATATAACTACAAAATCGAAGATTTTCCAAGTAATTACTTTTTTTACGATGCTTTTTCTTCTGGAAACTTTAACTGAAGAGTCTGTGGAACCTTTGCATGCTTAGGAAGTTATAAACTAAGCGACCACTCTTCTGGAATGTGGAAAGCAACCCTTCCCGCTAAATTAGCTTATTGTTCCACCATTGCTCTGCAATGCATTTGGGGTCCTACCAACAGCGTAGATGTTGAAAGATATTTCAGTAAATATCATTTGATTGTGAGTTACATGAAGACTCAAATGACAGAACAGAATCTTAAATACTTTCACTGCTTTTATTCAACAGCGTTAAAGTTAACCATTGGCACGACAGCCCTTAGAGGGCCAAGGTCTACCAACCCGACTGCCGGCCTTACGCCCACTTACGCACGGCAGAGGTGGACGATCATCCAACCGATACGGGGAGGAGATGTGGTCAGCATCTCGGCATCCCCCAGCCGGAATGTTGATTTTCTTGACCAGGGCCGCTTACCTAGCATAAGCTCTTCACTTTCTTCACGATGCTGAGTGGGCACCGGTCCTATACCCTGCCCGCCTCGGTAGCGTAGATGGTAGCATGTCTGCCTCACGTTCAAGAGGTCCCGAGTTCGAATCTCGGTCAGGGTGAGTTACCTGGATAAGGATTTTTCCGGAGTTTCCCCTTATCCTGAAAGACGAATGTCGGCAACTCTAAGCTCCATGGACCCTGGACACATTTGAGCATCATTTCACCCAATTCATTCACCGTTCGATATGGCTTAACGTCGGAGGACGTAAAATTACAACAAAAAAATAGTCCTATACCCGGGACCTAAAATCCCCACCACATGGGCGGGATCGAACCCGAGCCGCTTTCCGACGTCAGGGACTAAGGCATGCTGCCTTAGCCCGCTACGCCACGGCGTAATTCAACCGCGTTACTGAATCATAAACGAATTATGTCACAGGCCAATTTTGTGCAATTTCTTTGTATTGTGTTAGTTTTACATCAGTAATGGATTTATGTTTTTTGTGTCATGTAGTATGCTTTAGCCTGTATCAGCTTGTTCTATATTTCTGTCTATTGCTTTAGCCTATATTAATGTAAAATAAATTGACACTTTATGCACTTTTAACTCAGAGTCATTAATAACCCTCCATAAATGCGTTTTAAATCTCATATAAATAATATTAATATCCATCAACCAACGAAACGTTGCCCTGATCTAAATGTTGTCTTTGTGTCAGACCAACAGAGGCCCAGTAAAAGCTAAAGGCTCCTTATACGTCATGTTTCCCTAATACAGAAAAGCTGGCTGTTACTTGCCAGCGACACGACGGACGGGCCGAGCCAAGCTAAGCTGTATGTGACATTTGTAAGTTTATCTTTAGACTTTCTCTAGCCCATATTTGTTTATTTTATATATATATTCTACTAAGTATCGTGAGGAAGACTCCGTTCATGTTAGTGGACTTAGAAAAATGGAAAATGGATGTCAGTTGTGGAGAAGTTTAAAAAAAATACAAAGGTATTTATGCAGATCTGTAGAAATGAATGACGAGTCCTCCCAAAACACACATACACGCGCGCGCACGCACACAAAATCAATCAATTTTTCGAATCCATGAAAGATACTGATTTTAAACTCAGGTATTTAACTGATTTAATTTTCGCATTCCACTGTGCGAAGACACACAAACACGAAAGCATTTTAACATTGCTTTTTATCATCATCATCATCATTATTATTAGTTTCTCAAAATCGGTATTTAATCTGAAATCATGATATAGGATGTTATGAAGGAATGCATCATGGTACATGGTAATGAGGAAGTGTTATTTGAAAGAAGTTCCTGCTAAAATCAATACTGTTAATTCGTGCAGCCAACACACATGCCGTTGCGAGTGGATATCTGTTCGATGTTATGTTCTGCTAATACAGAAAGGCTGGTCCGTTGGCAAACAAGTGAAACAAGTGAAACAAGTGAAACAAGTGAAACAAGTGAAGAAAAAGATAGGAAACAAGTGAAACAAATTAAGAACAAGAGCGCAGGCTAGTTTGCTGCTTTCAATTTAACATAAGTTTTCTCGTTCTGTTCAAGTTTTAGCTAAAATATACTAATTCGTTCAATAAGGAAAGAATCGCACCAAACTTTAATCACCGACATTGTAATATTGTCATGGAGGCACTGTGAGGATTATTGAACTGTACCGCAGTGAATTCCTTTATTTGTTTACGTGTGGCGAGTGTAAAGAGACGACCTTGAAGACTATTTTGTATGTCACGTCTTTCGTACTACTGCAAGGGGTGTACAGGTGTAATTTTTTTTATCTTGAAAAGTGCAGAGTGATGCGCAGTGGTATCTGGACGAGTCCACCTCAGAACGTTTGCAACTGAAGGGGTGGGCAGGTCAGTTGCGTACCAGTTGCGAGCAAGTAAACACGTGCAGAGCTACTCGGTAACACTACAGCTTGTTTCAAAATGTGCTTGTCTCCTGGTTCCAAGAGAGCATTTATAAGTGACGCCTCCTAACAGCACATTAGGAAATAAAGTGCTACATTTAAAAACACGAGAAGTAATAACCAATATCCATAGATTTATAAAAAAAAAAGGAACACTGATCTGGGTCAGCTATAAAAATCTGGGGAAGGGTATCTGAGGCAACAGTTGTGTCTGAAAGCAGTTTAGGAGACTTATTAAGGAAAGAAAGGCCATTGGTGCTAGTGCAACAACGTCCTTCTCTATGCCCAGTAAACAAAGATTAAGCACCTGCACAAAATCTAATTTGGATGTTTTAATTCATAAGTAGTTAAGCGAACTATGAATAATTTTTAAAGTACAGAAAAACAAAGACCAACTTTGAAGAAAGTGCTTATGAAGCTTAAAAATGCTACTGACTTCCAAGGCAGTGTCTGAACATTAAGAAGAGTTCTTTTGCAGCTAGGATTTATATGAAGGGGGAATATAAAACTAAGCGTGACAGACAAGTTTTAATCGAACATCCTACCATACGGGCAAAAAGGCTTAAGTATTTACTAAATACTCAGATATATCGCAGAGAAGTTTATATAATTCATATGGATGAAACTTATATCAATGCAGCAGATACTAGACCATATGCCTGGAGTGAAATGCGTTACAGGGACTCTGCAGCGATATTGAAATGCCGACAGTTCTTTATCATGCCTGCTGGAGGAGAACAGCGTTTTGTTCCAAACGCCTATGTACTATTTAAGATGCAACAAAAGCGTGGAGATTACTACCACAATAAGAATTACAACTTAGTTTATAAGAGCTGCAGAACTGGCTTCGAGAATGAAATTTGTTTTTAGACACCTTATGCACCGCCCTCCCCTCTCGTAATCTTAGGCGTGTGACGAATTGTGGCGATAGGTGCACTATCCCTGTCAAGATTCCTGTCAAGATAAAATAATACATCTGTACAAAATTACTGTTGACTGCTCTAAAGAGCCTCTTAAATTTCTGCAAACAAGTCTTTTAATTTTAGAATCCAGAAAGTCACAATATTTTGTCAACACGAAAGAAACAAAAAGGTAATAAGCACCTTAAGGTAACAAGGAACTCAGTACATAAGAGTATTCCGTAACAAATATGTATTAATGCATAATCACTGCTTGGGTATAATTGGTAAAGTTTCGGCGTTCCCACTTAAGAGCGGTGGTCTAGGCAAGCCCGTGTCTCTGTATGATTCTTTGTTGTTTATGTTCCTCTAATACAGACTGCTTGGTTACCTATTACATAGCGGCTGGAAAACGAGAAGTTTGAAAGTCTAATTGAGTATGACCACTTTAAACACTTGAATACTTGACTATATTGTATTATTGGTTTATCACAATGCCACATATTTATGAGGAATTTCTTCAAAATGAAAAGGACTTCACAGGCTTTCTTTTCTATGTTAAGCGTAGTTTTTGTACATTTTTTTTTTTTTTTTCAAATGTGGTTGCTTTTCAGTTAGAGAAATTATAACCAATACACTACATCATACTTGCCTCCTCCCAAACAAACTCGTTTGTCGTGGTTTTTCTTAAAAGCGTCAGCCTTTGTGTCTAAGGCAAACCACGAAGAGCTTTGGCCGTCTGTCTATATAGAATTTACTTCTTGTTTTGTATTTATTTGGTTTTTATATAAGTTAAATATAGACTACAGTTATTGCGTCTATTTGTTGACTACACGAATTAGCAGCGATTTTAGCATATATTTGACGGAAAATTCAACCTCCGTCGTTGTTTGCCACCTCCTCTAGCTTTACGAGAACTCAGGGGGAGCGGAAAGAGACGGCACAGTGATGTTTTTCCAGCCACCCCTCGTTACCGCTATAAGACAAATGAGTGGGCGTGGCCGAACGCCTACCGTCTCCTGCTGCTGCTGGCCGGTTCTATAGGGAGTTCCGACGTTCAGGAGACAATATTCTTTATAATTGTTTTTCTTAATATTTAATTTTTAATATGCTTATTTCCTTGTTTTTCTTTGATTTTGAGATAAATGAAATACATTTTAAACAAAAATAATACATACATAAAAATAAAATAATTGTCTATCAATATTTCTTTGACATGTCTATTATTGCCTGCATGAATTTAATATTTTTCAGCAGATATATCATAAACATATATATTGCATGTCCAAGAAATAGAGGTTCGAAGCCTTTGGGGGGGGGAGCGGTTTTTACAATCCCGTGTGTCCCTCTTTTTTGGTGTGGAGCATCATTCACTTCCAGAAATATCTGTACCAATTATTATTGTACATCTTTTTTATTTTTATATAAAAACTGCTATCGTTATTTGCATGCATTTTTCTCGTGATGTAATGGTGAACTCAAGTTCTGCACATGGCATTAAACATGATTCTGAAATTGTATTTTCTCTCCTGACCTACAATAAAAGGTGTAATGAAATTCACATCTCCAAGCTGTTCATATGAATTATATAGATAAGAATAATTTATAGAGTATATATTGAAAATAAATATGGATAGAAAAAATCACATACGCCATACAATCTGGTGTAGCTCTCAAGTAATGACCAATTTTTTCTGTACTAGCAAAACATAACCCATAAAGAGCATTAAAGTGACAAGTGCGCATATGTTGGTCTCTCACAAACTATGAAAGCAACATTCCCAATAAATGTAATTTTATTCCAGAAGTCTTATTACTCAGTCCCTTGTATCTGCAAGCTTATAAGATTAAAAAGCTACTTTTAATAAAGCATTCTGTGTCTGTCGTTACTCAGCTATGGCGCGCGTTGTCGCAGCTCTCCCTTGTTCTTGCAACAGACCAGCCGTCTTGTATTAGGCAAACATAAGTGGTTAAGAGGTCTTCAGAAACAAGAGCGCATCTGTACATCCCAAACCACTTGGTTATTGTCCAAAATGACTGAAACTTTGGTGAGGAACTGTCAACAGATTAACTAATGAAATTTACTAGTTCTTATGCTACCATCTTCATGTTTAGGTCGGTAACTTTTCAGACCACCGTAATCCCTTTTAAACAAATGATAAGATTCGGCTTCCTCTCTCCTTAGTGTGTTCACAAAGTAATGAAACCATTCTGCCAGGGTTTGTAGCAGTTGGTAAAAATAAATGACAGTGGATAAAGACACTACTGAACTATACACATAGTTTTTAAATAGGCAACGTAACAGAAACTGAATACCAAACTTGTTGTTCAAGTTCTGAAGCAATTTCAACGATGTGAGTCTACATTTTCTAGAAACTCTCCCCTCCAATTCAAATTACGGTTTATATTGAGCCTGTTTCTTATTTTTTTTTTTTTTACCCCTCTAAAATGGCTTCAATTATTACGCTTAAATGGGAGATGACAATATACATTTACGGAATAAACTATGATGATCTGTTCATATACAGGGAATTTTGTTAATTTTGCATTACTGTAAAACGTTAAGGGAAATGCATATAAATAATTAAATTAGAGGTTCAATAAAGCTACGTATTTTCCAAACAAAGTATTGTGCGTCACTATGTTTGTGTCTTGGGAGGGCTATCATCTATTTCTACGAATCTGCATACGTTTGTAGTTTGTTTGAATTGCGTTTGATTTTCAGTTGTTCTTCGTAATGTTATGGGAACAGTATGGTAATTCCAGATCTCATGAAACGTTAAACCTGTAACCAAAGGTGTCTGTAAGAGTTACATATATAGGAAAACTATTTGTAGAAAGTGCTGCTTAAACTACAGCCATGCACGCTGCTGGTTTTTCCTGTGGCATTCAACCGTTCTGTATTAGGGAAACATAAGGTACAAGGAGCCTTGGTTACAAACCAAGTGCAGCATCATGAGGTAATTTCTGATGTTTATATCTTAGGAATATTTTTATACCTTAATGTACGAACCTACTTTGTTGCATAAGCACTGAGTTTGATTGTTATTAAGCTTCAGTAAGTTATAGTGGTACAAATATAACCAAAATAAATATGATCTTATGCAGTGAAAGTTATGCAAAAGAAACACATTGGATTTTCATCTCTTTTTACTACAATGCTAGTAGGGAAAGTGTATTTGAGCCACACGTGTAGCTCACAAGTAACGGCCAGACTTTCTGTATTAGGGAAACATAACACACAAAGAGCATTCAAGTGACAGCAGCACATCTTGAACCACACCCTTCTCTACACGAGATCAGCGTAAGGTCATTCCCAATAAATTAACTTTTGTTCAGAAGTCTTAGTTCAGTGTTTGTAAACACTGTTTCTATGATTAGTATTTGGTTCTTTTGTTTTTCTTCTTTTTTGTACTGGCACAAAATGAAAGCTACCTTGCATTTTATAAGCACAGTGAAATTGTAACACGTTTATTAAGGCTGATCCCGATGATCATTTATACTGAACATGCACTGCTATTTTTTAGTTTCTCAAAAATGTGTAAATAATTATGTTGATGGAAGCCACATATATTTAAAATATATGACCAAAGAAATTTAATGCATTTTGAATTATCTGGAAATATTCAATGTAGACCTGTTAATACCAAGAAATTTTATTAAATCTTTAACAAACTGGTATGACCAGTAAAAGTTAATGTGCAGACAGATGGACTAAACGAAATGTAGAGATTTGTACTGCCAATCACTTTTAGGGAGATAGCATCATAAAATTACTGAAATATTTCATTTATTGGTTTGAGTTTTGTACATCTTCGTTAATTTTTTCAAATGTGGTTGCTTTTCATTTCGAGAAATTATAGTCAATACAGTGCATCAGTGTTGACATTTGTCACGGATGCCTCCTCTCAAACAAACACGTTTGTCGTGGTTTTTCTTGCAAGCGTCAGCCTTCCTCTATTAGGCAAACCATGAAGAACTTTGTCCGTCTGTCAACACAGATTTTATTTCTTATTTTACATTTGCTTTGTTCTTATATGTTGCAATTAGACTACAGTTATGGCGTCTATTTGTGGACTTCATACCTTTGCCTAGAATGACAAAATACACCCTTCCTGTTGTTTGCCACTCCTCTAGCTTTGATCCAGTTGTTCGTTATTAGTAGAACATAACATGGAGGAGCTATGAAGTCACTCACAAATGCATCTGACAAACACGCCATTTCTTTCTACAGAGAGTTGTAATGTTATTCCAAATAAATAACTAATTTGTCCATTTGATAGATGTTAATATTTTAATGTATATACTGCTAGTTGCAAAATCCTACTTCTGTTTCTATTATTCGTTAAAGTACGTATTTCCTCGCCTTTCATTAATTTTGAGATAAAATAAATACATTTTTAAATAAAAGTAAATGATACCTACATAAAAATAAAATAAGTTTCTATATTTCTTTGACATGTGTTTTACTAGCTGCAATAATATATTTTCTCCAGCAGATGTAAATAATTTGTAAAGAAATAGAGGTTTAAACCCTTTAGGGGTAAAAGCGTTTTTGAGAAACTCTGTAGTGTTTTTGTGTGTAATTTTTATTGAGTGTGGGGGATCAGAGATATTTATTTGTTTCAATTATTGCACCAGCTTTTTAATTTTTTATGTAAATTCCTATCGTTATTTACATGCTTTTTTCTCGTGATGTAATGGTGAGAAGTTATGTGAATTCGAATTCAGCAAATGGCATTAAACATTGTACTAAATTCGATTTGCTTTCCACGACGTATAACAAAATTTGTAATGAAGAGCTAAGTTGATTAGGATGAACTATAAGAATAGTTTTACAAATTAAAAATGTTAGATAAAGTTGCAACACCATCTACATATATAGCTCACAAGTAAAGGTCAGTTGTGCTATATAAGGGTAACAGAACCCATAAAGAGCCTTTGCGTGATACGTGCCAATCTGTGGGTCCCATTCAACAGAGCAACATTTCTAGTAAATGTAATTTTAAGCCAACGGCCTGATTACTCATTTCCTTGTTTCTGCAAGCGCAGGTTAGTGTCACTATTATTTAATTCACTTTTTCTTTTTTTGTATGGTTATAAATACCACTTTTAACAGAATTCCTTGGCAGTTTTTATGTGACTGTCGTTGCAGCTCTCCTTTGCTCTTGCAACAGGCCAGCCTTTCAGTATTAGGGAAACATAAACAGGTAAGAGCTGTCCAGAGACAAGAGCGGATCTGTACGTCTAAACGGCTTGGTTAATGTTATTTCTTTGGTTTGTATTGTTATAAAGTAAAGCCTATCTTTACATTGAAGTATTCTTAGTAATAGTTTATACAAGCCTGTTAAAATCACTTATAGTAGATAAAAAAAAGCTGAATATTTGACAGGAAGAACATGTTTTGAGGCTTACTCAATCCACACAAAGCTTTTCTTGCTGTGTCCACACATTTTGGATTAGGAGAACATAAACACTGAGGAGTTGTATAGCCAAAAGGGCCAGCGTAAACCCGGGCTAAACTAACTGAGACCTGTTTAAAGCGCCTTTAATTATTTAGTTCTCGTGTCTGGTAGCATGTTAGTTTATTTTCTTTCCTTACTTCCTCTTCGACGCATTTACGGGAAGTATTGCGTACCATTCAAAATAAGATAGGCTTTTAAAGCCTCTGAATCCTCCCAACCAAAAGAAAAACTTTCATTACTTATCTTTCTATGTGTGAATTTGTATGTGTGTGCGCGCGTGATGAGTGTATGAACGACACAATAGAAAAAAAAAAACTAAAATTTCAGTAAATATCATATAGGAATGGTAGATATGTAAGTTTATTAGTTTCTTCGAAAGATTGGACACAAAATTCTCGAGAAACTCCCTCCCATTACCGACCTACCCCCAATTAAAGCTAGCCTTTATATGGAACAAATTTTCTTTTTGATTTCCTAAAAAATGTCTGGTTTCTTTTAAATAAAATACTGTACTTAAGATATCTCAGCACAAATACGGAACTGTTGATATATCTTCAATTTTTTGAAAATGGGTTGTGAAATATCTCCTCAGCGAAGGAAGTTCTTTGGCCTTGTATAATAATAAGCAATATTCGATAGACAAAAGAGAACGCGTTAAAATTTTACGGATTGCTACATATATCACAATTATATATATATAATCTTCTGCTATTTCCAGCAACTTCGAACGTCGTAGCTTTTGCAAGGATCAGCCTTTCTGTATTAGGAAAATATAAAAACAAAGAGCACACACTCTGTTGATCTGACAACATAGAATATACTCATCATATTAACATTGCAATTTTATATGCTAAATAAATTAAAATTTTACTAATTGAATCATAACTTCTAAAAATTCCAAATTAAAGTTAACATTTTAATACAAAATTTAAATAAAATTAAAAATAATTTTAAAATAAGAATTAAATTTTAATATCCTTTGTTTTGTGTTTCTGTGGTTCTTATTACAGTTAAATATAGGCTGCAGTTCTTGCTTCTCTTTGACTACACGAATTAAAAGTAATTTTAACACAAACATGACCAGAATAACATCTGTTTCTTTTATAAAAATCCATCCTGTTTCTTCCTCGTCGTAGTTTCTGACCTCCTCTAGCGCTGATCCAGTCTTTTGGTATTAGTAGAACATAACATCGGAGAGTTATGCAGTACGTCACAAGAGCATCTTATAAATACAGAGTGTGCTTCAAACTTATTCCTATTAAATATCTATTTTGGCTATTTTAAAATATTTATATCTTAATGTATACTTTCTTTTGTTAATATGCTCATTCCTTACTATTTCATTAATTTGACATAAGATTAGATAATAACGTTACTCTATTTAAATATTAAAACAAATGAAAATATAAAACATGTTTCACTTTTAACTTCTTTGACATGACTTTTACTCCCCACACAATATAGTAGAGATGAGCAGAAACACAAATGTACATACACAAGAGGTTAGCAACCTCTGAATAAAAAGGAAAGGAATAGAAAAGAAAGCATATTAGAGGAAGCCCCTTGTATTGTCTTTTGCATTATTTGTGCGGTGGGATGTCATCCATTTGCAGATATCTGCTATTAATTAGCTTGAATTTTTCATAGTTTTCTTAAATTTTTAAACTGCTATCACAATTCAGTTGTTTCTTCAGATGTAATGGGAAAGAGTATGCCAATTCAAGGCCAACACATAAATATGATCCTCGATGCTGTTCGTCTCTACAATCTATAAGGATATGTGTAATATTTATTTTAGTGTTACTGTGGATTAAGATTATTTATATAGATAAAGAATCTTTCTAACAATATAAACCAACACAACCACAATCTCTTCCCGTACCTCACAAATAACAGCTAGTGTTTCTGTATTAAAGAAACATAATAAATAAAGAGGCTTGGTCCCTTTTTCTCTATTCATCGCTCTTTACCTTAGGGTCATTTAATTCCCAATAAAATGTATTTTTGTGCAGAAGCTCGAATACACTTTTCTTTGTTTCTGCAAGCTATGGTTGTCATTCTTTTTATATATATATATATTTTATATTGGCTGTTGCTAATTTATGTAGAGCCTATTCCTTAAAAATTCAAAATGTCTAATAAATTTATTTCTAAAATTATTTATTATAAACACCATAAACGTTCGAAAGAGAAATTTGTAGAACGTAAATGAAAATAAACTTAATGGGTGAAGGGAGTCATATTGAATATGGGAACTTCGAAAATTCACTTGCCTCATTCTCGACGTTCTTGCTATTCCTGCAACAGACCAGCCGTTCTGTATTAGGGAAACGTAAACAGTTGAGAGGTGTTTAGAGGCAAAAGCCCTTCTGGTCATATCGACCACTTGATTAACGTGATTATTAGATTTACTTTTGTTTCTTCTTTTGTTATACCGTCATAAAATAATGACTAGATACTCATATATACAACGTAATGTCTAGCAGAAATTTATTTATACAAATGCTCATCTGAATTAGAGTGAGATAGACATAGTGGCAATCGTAACAATACTTGCATTAAAATACATGGATTAGATAGGGAAACTCACGTGAATTCAACATATCAGCTTTCTCCCTCTCTCTCACTGTCTTATGTATCTAGTAGATCGATATTTCCACTAAAGATTCGATATTGAGGCCTCACTAGAACATGTTCTGAGGTCTAATCCTGCAAGGCATTTTTAGTTAAAAGTGTGTTTATTGTTCAATTACTTAGCCACAAGAGATTAACATAACGTGCCGAAATATAGGGCCGCTTTATACCCACAATTTATCTGGTATCTACCATATTGGATGTTATTGATTTCAGTCGTTTCAAACATTTTAAAAGTTGTCGCTATTTGGTTATTTCTCGCAGCCATGAAGGAGTTTGGGATCCCTAGGGTAATCCTACGTTATAATCTCTTTTAAACAAATGACTATAGATTCTGCTCCGTCTCTTCTTAGTGCACTCACAAAGTAATGAAACCATTCTGCCAGGTTTTGTAGCAGTTGTTAAAAATAAATGACAGTGGATATACGCTACTGAACTCTACACAGTTTTTAAATAGAGAACATAACAGAAACTAAATACCAAACTTGCTGTTTAAATTCAGAAGCAAATTCAACGATGTGAGTCAACATTTTCAAGAAACTCTCCCCTCCAATTCAAATTACGCTTTATATTGAACACCTTTCTTAATTTTTTACTCTCTAAAAATGGTTCCACTTAAATAGGTTACAACTAAGATGACAATTGAAATTTAGGCATCTGAAGGAAATCTGTTTATAGAAGCAATTAAAGTAGATGTTTAATAAAGCTACTGTATATTCCAAAACAGTATCGTGTCTGTATATGTGTGTGTCATGGGAGGGCGTAACATCCATTTCTACAAATTTCAATACGTTTGATTTTCAGTTGTTCGTCGTATGTTATGAGAACAGTATAGTAATTCCAGATCTCAAATAACGTTAAACCTGTAACCAAATGTGTCTGTAAGACTTATATAACAGAACTTCAGAAAGTCTTGGTTAAACTACAGCCTGTAGGGTTCAGCCGTCCTGTATTAGGGGAACATAAGTTAAAAGGAGCCTTGGATACAAAAGTACAGCATTACGAGGTAATTTCTTAGGAACATTTATACCTTAATGTACGTGGAAGCCTATTTGGTTCTACAAGCACTTAGTTTGATTGTTATTAAACTTGAATAAGTTATCTATAACTAAAATAAATGTAATGTTATGTAGTGAGTCACGTAAATGAACCCCAGTGGATTTTCATTTCCTTTTACTACATAGCTAGTAGGCAAAGTAATTGATCTCTACCGATATCGATATTTTACAACAAATACGTATTTGCAACATCCTAAATCATACCTAACAGGTATTTAAGGAGCTGCACGTGTAACCCACAAGTAACGGCCAGACTTTCTGTATTAGGGAAACATAACACACAGAGAGGCTTAAAGTGATAACTGCGCATCTGTTGGAACCACGCCCTCCTGCACACGAGAGCAGCTAAGCTCATTCCCAACAAATGTATTTTTGTTGTAGAAGTCTGTTTCATATTGCTTAATTCACCGGTTTCTGTGATTATTATTTTCTTCTTTCATTTGTACTGACACATTATGTTGTACATATTTATGTTGATGAAAGTCACATATATTTGAAATATATGACCAAAGAACTTTACATGTAAGTTGAATAATCTGGAAGTATTCAATGTAGACCTGTTAATACCAAGGAATTGTATTAAATTTTTAACAAACTGGTGTGACTAGTAAAAGTTAATGTGCAGACAGAAATGAAGAGCTATGTACTGCCAAAAACGTTTAGGGAGATAGCATCATAAAATTATTGAAATATTTTGTTATTTATTAGTTTAAGTTTTGGTACATCTTTGTAAATTTTTTCAAATGTGGTTGCTTTTCATTTCGAGAAATTATAGTCAATACAGTGCATCAGTGTTGACATTTGTCACAGATGCCTCCTCCCAAACAAACTCGTTTGTCGTGGTTCTTCTTGCAGGTGTCTGCCTTCCTGTATTAGGCAAACCATGAAGAGCTTTGTCCGTCTGTCAACACAGATTTTATTTCTTGTTTTGTATTTGCTGGGTTTTTATATAAGTTAAAAATAGACTACAGTTATGGATCTATTTGTGGACTACATACATTTGCCTAGAATGACAAAATACACCCTTCCTCGTTGTTTGCCACTCCTCTAGCTTTGATCCAGTTTTTCGTTATTAGTACAACATAACATGGAGGAGCTATGAAGTCACAAGTGCATCTGACAAACACGCCATTTCTATGTACAGAGTGTTGTAATGTTATTCCAAATAAATAACTAATTTGCCCATTTGATAGATGTTAATATTTTAATGTATATACTGTTAGTTGCAAAATCCTACTTCTGTTTCTATGATTGGTTAAAGTACGTATTTCCTCGCCTTTCATTAATTTTGAGATAAAATAAATACATTTTTAAATAAAAGTAAATGATACCTACATAAAAATAAAATAAGTTTCTATATTTCTTTGACATGTGTTTTACTAGCTGCAATAATATATTTTCTCCAGCAGATGTAAATAATTTGTAAAGAAATAGAGGTTTAAACCCTTTAGGGGTAAAAGCGTTTTTGAGAAACTCTGTAGTGTTTTTGTGTGTAATTTTTATTGAGTGTGGGGGATCAGAAATATTTATTTGTTTCAATTATTGCACCAGCTTTTTAATTTTTTATGTAAATTCCTATCGTTATTTACTTGCTTTTTTCTCGTGATGTAAAGGTGAGAAAGTATGTGAATTCGAATTCAGCAAATTGCATTAAACATTGTACTGAATTCGATTTGCTCTCCACGACCTATAACAAAATTTGTAATGAAGAGCTAAGTTGATTAAGATGAGCTATAAGAATAGTCTTATAAATTAAAAATATGTTAGACAAAATTGCAACACCATCTACATGTATAGCTGGCGAGTAACGGTCAGTTTTGCTATATAAGGGTAACAGAACCCATAAAGAGCCTTAAAGGGACACATGCCAATCTGTGGGTCCCATACAACAGAGCAACATTTCTAATAAACGTAATGTTGGTATAACAACGACCTGATTACTCATTTCCTTGTTTCTGCAAGAGTTGGTTAGTGTCACTATTATTTTCTCACTTTTTTGTATGGTTATAAAACCTACTTGAAGAAAATTCCTTGGCAGTTTTTATGTGACTGTCGTTGCAGCTCTCCTTTGCTCTTGCAACAGGCCAGCCTTTCAGTATTAGGGAAACATAAACGGGTAAGAGCTGTCCAGAGCCAAGAGCGGATCTGTACGTCTAAACAGCTTGGTTAATGTTATTTCTTTGGTTTGTATTGTTATAAAGTAAAGCCTATCTGTACATTGAAGTATTCTTAGTAATAGTTTATACAAGCCTGTTAAAATCACTTATAGTAGATAAAAAAAGCTGAATATTTGACAGGAAGAACATGTTTTGAGGCCTACTCAGTCCATACAAAGCTTTTCTTGCTGTGTCCACACATTTTGTATTAGGAGAACATAAACACTAAGGAGTTGTATAGCCAAAAGGACCAGCGTAAACCCGGGCTAAATTGGCTGAGACCTGTTTAAAGCGCCTTTAATTATTTAGTTCTCGTGTCTGGTAACATTTGAGTTTATTTTCTTTCCTTACTTCCTCTTCGACGCATTTACGGGAAGTATTGCGTACCATTCAAAATAAGATAGGCTTTTAAAGCCTCTGAATCCTCCCAACCAAAAGAAAAACTTTCATTACTTATCTTTCTGTGTGTGAATTTGTATGTGTGTGCGCGATTGATAAGTGTATGAACGACACAATAGAAAAAAAAAAACTAAAATTTCAGTAAATATCATATAGGAATGGTAGATATGTAAGTTTATTAGTTTCTTCGAAAGATTGGACACAAAATTCTCGAGAAACTCCCTCCCATTACTGACCTACCCCCAATTAAAGCTAGCCTTTATATGGAACAAATTTTCTTTTTGATTTCCTAAAAAATGTCTGGTTTCTTTTAAATAAAATACTGTACTTAAGATATCTCAGCACAAATACGGAACTGTTGATATATCTTCAATTTTTTGAAAATTGGTTGTGAAATATCTCCTCAGCGAAGGAAGTTCTTTGGCCTTGTATAATAATAAGCAATATTCGATAGACAAAAGAGAACGCGTTAAAATTTTACGGATTGCTACATATATAATCTTCTGCTATTTCCAGCAACTTCGAACGTCGTAGCTTTAGCAAGGATCAGCCTTTCTGTATTAGGAAAATATAAAAACAAAGAGCACACTCTGTTGATCTGACAACATAGAATTTACTCATCATATTAACATTACAATTTTATATGATAAATAAATTAAAATTTTACTAATTGAATCATAACTTCTAAAAATTCCAAATTAAAGTTAACATTTTAATACAAAAATTAAATAAAATTAAAAATAATTTTAAAATAAGAATTAAATTTTAATATCCTTTGTTTTGTGTTTCTTTGGTTCTTATTGCAGTTAAATATAGGCTGCAGTTCTTGCTTCTCTTTGTTAACTACACGAATTAAAAGTAATTTTAACACAAACATGACCAGAATAACATCTGTTTCTTTTATAAAAATCCATCGTGGTTCTTCCTCGTCGTAGTTTCTCACCTCCTCTAGCGCTGATCCAGTCTTTTGGTATTAGCAGAACATAACATCGGAGAGTTATGCAGTACGTCACAAGAGCATCTTATAAAGTACAGAGAGTGCTTTAAGGTTATTCGTAGATATTTAATATCTAGTTTAGCAATTTTAAAATATTTATATCTTAATGTATACTTTCTTTTGTTAATATGCTCATTCCTTACTATTTCATTAATTTGACATGAGATAGATTGTAACGTTACTCTATTTAAATATTAAAATAAATGAAAATATAAAACATGTTTCACTTTTAACTTCTTTGACATGTCATTTACTGCGCACACAATATAGAAGAGGTGAGCAGAATGAGAAATGTACATACACAAGAGGTTAGCAACCTCTGAAAAAAAAGAAAGGAATAGAAAAGAAAGCATATTAGAAGAGGCGCCATTGTGCATTTTTTGTGTGGTAGGATGTCATCCATTTGCAGGTATCTGCTATTAATTAGCTTGAATTTTTCATAGTTTTATTAATTTTTTAAACTGCTATCACAATTCAGTTGTTTCTTCAGATGTAATGGGAAAGCGTATGCCAATTCAAGACCAACACATAAATATGATCCTCGATTCTGTTCGTCACTACAATCTATAAGGATATGTGTAATATTTATTGTAGTGTTACTCTCGATTAAGATTATTTATATAGATAAAGAAGAATCTTTCTAACAATATAATCCCACGTAACTACAATCTCTTCGTGTACCTCACAAATAACAGCTAGTGTTTCTGTATTCAGGAAACATAATAAATAAAGAGGCTTGGTCTCTTTTTCTCCGACCAGCGCTCTTTACGTGAAGGTCATCTAATTCCCAATAGGTAAAATGTATGTTTTTTTGCAGAGGCTCGAATACACTGTTCTGCAAGCTATGGTTAACGTCATTCTTCTTCTTCTTCTTCTTCTTCTTCTTCTTCTTCTTCTTCTTCTTCTTCTTCTTCTTCTTCTTCTTCTTCTTCTTCTTCTTCTTCTTCTTCTTCTTCTTCTTCTTCTTCTTCTTCTTCTTCTTCTTCTTCTTCTTCTTCTTCTTCTTCTTCTTCTTCTTCTTCTTCTTCTTCTTCTTCTTCTTCTTCTTCTTCTTCTTCTTCTTCTTCTTCTTCTTCTTCTTCTTCTTCTTCTTCTTCTTCTTCTTCTTCTTCTTCTTCTTCTTCTTCTTCTTCTTCTTCTTCTTCTTCTTCTTCTTCTTCTTCTTCTTCTTCTTCTTCTTCTTCTTCTTCTTCTTCTTCTTCTTCTTCTTCTTCTTCTTCTTCTTCTTCTTCTTCTTCTTCTTCTTCTTCTTCTTCTTCTTCTTCTTCTTCTTCTTCTTCTTCTTCTTCTTCTTCTTCTTCTTCTTCTTCTTCTTCTTCTTCTTCTTCTTCTTCTTCTTCTTCTTCTTCTTCTTCATCTTCATCTTCATCTTCATCTTCATCTTCATCTTCATCTTCATCTTCATCTTCATCTTCATCTTCATCTTCATCTTCATCTTCATCTTCATCTTCATCTTCATCTTCATCTTCATCTTCATCTTCATCTTCATCTTCATCTTCATCTTCATCTTCATCTTCATCTTCATCTTCATCTTCATCTTCATCTTCATCTTCATCTTCATCTTCATCTTCATCTTCATCTTCATCTTCATCTTCTTCTTCATCTTCTTCTTCTGATTATTATTATTATTATTATTATTATTATTATTATTATTATTATTATTATTATTATTATTATTATTATTATTATTATTATTATTATTATTATTATTATTATTATTATTATTATTATTATTATTATTATTATTATTATTATTATTATTATTATTATTATTATTATTATTATTATTATTATTATTATTATTATTATTATTATTATTATTATTATTATTATTATTATTATTATTATTATTATTATTATTATTATTATTATTATTATTATTATTATTATTATTATTATTATTATTATTATTATTATTATTATTATTATTATTATTATTATTATTGTATTTTATACTGGTTGTTGCTAATTTATGTGGAGCCTATTCCTTAAAAATTCAAAATGTCTAATAAATTTATTTCTAAAATTATTTATTATAAACACCATAAACGTTCGAAAGAGAAATTTGTAGAACGTAAATGAAAATAAACTTAGTGGCTGGAGGGAGTCATATTGAATGTGGAACATCGAAAATTTACTTGCCTCATTCCCGTCGTTCTTGCCATTCCTGCAACAGACCAGCCGTTCTGTATTAGGGAAACATAAACAGTCGAGAGGTGTTTAGAGACAAAAGCCCTTCAGGTCATATCGACTACTTGATTAACGTGATGATTAGATTTACTTTTGTCTCTTCTTTTTTTATACTGTCATCAAATAATGGCTAGATACTCATATGTACAACGTAATGTCTAGCAGAAATTCATATATACAAATGCTCATCTGAATTAGAGTGAGATAGACATAGTGGCAATCGTAACTATACTTGTATTAAAATACATGGATTAGATAGGGAAACTCACGTGAATTCAACATATCAGCTTTCTCCCTCTCTCTCACTGTCTTATGTATCTAGTAGATCGATATTTCCACTAAAGATTCGATATTGATGCCTCAATAGAGCATGTTCTGAGGTCTAATCCACCAAGGCATTTTTAGTTAAAAGTGTGTTTGATAAACTGTGTTTATTGTTCAATTACTTAGCCACAAGAGATTAACATAACGTGCCGAAATATAGGGCCGCTTTATACCCACAATTTATCTGGTATCTACCATATTGGATGTTATTGATTTCAGTCGTTTCAAACATTTTAAAAGTTGTCGCTATTTGGTTATTTCTCGCAGTCATGAAACAGTTTGGGGTCCCTAGGGTAGTCCTACGTTATAATCTCTTTTAAACAAATGACTATAGATTCTGCTTCGTCTCTTCTTAGTGTACTCACAAAGTAATGAAACCATTCTGCCAGGGTTTGTAGCAGTTGGTAAAAATAAATGACAGTGGATATAGACACTAATGAACAATACGCATGGTTTTTAAATAGAGAACATAACAGAGACTAAATACCAAACTAGCTGTTTAAGTCCAGAAGCAATTTCAACGATGTGAGTCGAATATTTTCAAGAAGCTCTCCCCTGCAATTCAAATTACGCTTTATATTGAACCCCTTTCTTAAGTTTTTATTCTCTAAAAATGGTTCCAATTATTACCACTTAAATAGGTTACAACTAAGGTGACATTTGAAATTTAGGGATCTCTTCATGTGCAAGGAATTCTGTTTATAGAAGCAATTAAAGTAGATGTTTAATAAAGCTACTGTATATTTCAAAAAAAGTATAGTGTCTGTATATGTGTGTGTCTTGGGAGGGCGTAACATCCATTTCTACAAATTTGAACACGTTTGTAATTTGTTTGAAATACGTTCGATTTTCAGTTCTTCGTAATGTTATGGGAGCAGTTAACGTTAAAACTGTAACCAAATGTGTCTCTAAGACTTATATAGTAGAACTACAGAAAGTCTTGGTTAAACTACAGCCATGCACGCTGCTGGTTTATTCCTGTAGGATTCAGCCGTTCTATATTAGGCAAACATAAGGTAAAAGGAGCCTTGGATTCAAAAGTACAGCATTACGAGGTAATTTCTTAGGAACATTTATACCTTAATGTACCTAGAAGCCTATTTGGTTCCACAAGCACTTAGTTTGATTGTTATTAAACTTGAATAACTATAGTGGTACTATCTATAACTAAAATAAATGTAATGTTATGTAGTGAAAGTCATGTAAATGAATCCCAGTGGATTTTCATTTCCTTTTACTAGATAGCTAGTAGGCAAAGTAATTGATCTCTACCGATATCGATATTATACAACAAATACGTATTTTTGACGTCCTAAATCATACCTAACAGGTATTTAAGGAGCTACACGTGTAACCCACAAATAACGGCCAGTTTTTCTGTATTAAGGAAACAACACACAAAGAAGCTTAAAGTGACCACTGCGCATGTGTAAGAACCACGCCCTTCTATACACAAAGCAGCTAAGCTCATTCCCAACAAATGTATTTTTGTTGAAAAAGTCTGTTTGATATTGCTTAAATCACCGGTTTCTGTGATTATGATTTTCTTCTTTCATTTGTACTGACACAAAATGAAAGCTATCTTGCATTTTATAAGCACAGTAAAATTGTAACTCATGTATCTATTAAGCCTGATCGCAATGATCATTTATACTGAACATGCACTTTTGTTTTTTAATTTCTCAAAGGTTGTACATAATTATGTTGAGGAAAATCACATATATTTCAAATATATAACCAAAGAACTTTACATGTATCTTGAATTATCTAGAAATAATCAATGTAGACCTGTTAATACCAAGGAATTGTATTAAATTTTTAACAAACTGGTGTGACTAGTAAAAGTTAATGTGCAGACAGAAATGTAGAGCTATGTACTGTCAAAAACTTTTAGGGAGATGGCATCATAAAATTACTGAAATATTTTGTTATTTATTGGTTTGAGTTTTGGTACATCTTTGTAAATTTTGTTCAAATGTGGTTGTTTTTCAGTTAGAGAAATTATGATCAATACAGTACATCACAGATTCCTCTTCTCAAACAAACTCGTTTGTCGTGGTTTTTCTTGCAAGCGTCAGCCTGTCTGTATTAGGAAAACCATGAAGAGTTTCGTCCATCTGTCAACAGAATTTACTACTTGTTTTGTTTTTATTTGGTTTTTATATAAGTTATTGTGTCTATTTGTGGACTACATACATTTTCCTAGAATGAAAAACTAAACCCTTCTTCGTTGTTTGCCACCTCCTCTATCTTTGATACAGTTCTTCGGTATCAGTGGAACATAACATGGAGGAGTTATGAAGTCACTCACAAGTGCATCTGACAGACCCACCATTTCTTTGCAAAGAGTGTTGTAATGTTATTCCAAATAAATAACTAATTTTGATTTAATGTATATACAGTTTGTTGCAAAATCCTACACATACGTATCTTCTTGTTTCCATTAATATTAGTTAATGTAGGTATTTCCTTTTTTTTTCATTAATTTTGAGATAAAATAAATACATCTTTAAATAAAAATAAATACCTACATACCTAACTTTATTTCTCTGACATGTCTTTTACTGGCTTTAAGTAATAATATATTTTCTCCAGCAGATATAATAAAAGTATATATTGTATGTAAAAAAAAAGTAAATGCTTGAAGCCTTTAGGAGAAAAAAAAAAAGCATTTTTGAGGAACCCTGTAGTGCTCATGTGTGTAAATTTTATGGAGTGTGGAGGTTCAGAAATATTTATTTGTTTCAATTATTGCACAAGCTTTTTAATTTTTTATGCAAATTGCTGTCGTTATTGACATGCTTTTTTTCTCGTGATTCAGTAATGGTGATAGAGAATGTGAATTGGAATTCAGCAAATGGCATTAAACATGGCTCTGAATTCGATTTCCTCTCCATGACCTACCACAAAATCTGTAATGAAATCCACTTCTCGAAGTTGATTAAGATGAAGTATAAAGCTAAGTATAGTTTTATAAATTAAAAATATGTTAGAGAAAGTTGCAACACCACCTACACATATAATTTAGTGTAGCTCGCAAATAACGGCCAGTTTTACTATATAAGGGTAACAGAACCCATAAAGAGCCTTCAATCTGTGGGTCCCATTCAACAGAGCAACATAAATGTAATTTTAAGCCAACGGCCTGATTACTCATTTCCTTGTTTCTGCAAGCGTAGGTTAGTGTCACTATTATTTAATTCACTTTTTCTTTTTTTGTATGGTTATAAATACCACTTTTAACAGAATTCCTTGGCAGTTTTTATGTCACTGTCGTTGCAGCTCTCCTTTGCTCTTGCAACAGGCCAGTCTTTCAGTATTAGGGAAACATAAACGGGTAAGAGCTGTCCAGAGACAAGAGCGGATCTGCACGTCTAAACAGCTTCGTTAATGTTATTTCTTTGGTTTGTATTGTTATAAAGTAAAGTCTATTTGTATATTGAAGTATTCTTAATAATAGTTTATAGAAGCTTGTTAAAATCAGTTATAGTAGATAAAAAAACTGAATATTTGACAGGAAGAACATGTTTTGAGGCCTACTCAATCCACACAAAGCATTTGTAGATATACTGTTCTACTAATAAGCGTTTACATATCACAAACTAGACCAGAATTTGAACAAACAAGAAAGAACTCCCAGTCTAGTTATTCAGTTTAAACGTCGTTGTTTTCCTTCACTTTAGGCTGCGTCCACACATTTTGTATTAGGAGAACATAAACACTGAGGAGTTGTATAGCCACAAGGGCCAGCGTAAACCAGGGCTAAACTAGCTTAGACCTGTTTAAAGCACCTTTGTTTGATCACTTCTCGTGTCTGGTAACATTTGAGTTTATTTTGTTTCCTTACTTCCTCTTCGACGCATTTACGGGAAGCATTGCGTACCATTCAAAATATGATTGGGTTTAACTGAAAATACCACCTGCTTTTAAAGCCTCTGAATCCTCCCACCCAAAAGAAAAACTTTCATTACTTATCTTTCTGTGTGTGAATTTGTATGTGTGTGCGCGCGTGATGAGTATATGAACCACACAATAGAAAAAAAAAAAAAAACTAAATTTTCAGTAAATATCATATAGGAATAGTAGATATGTAAGTTTATTAGTTTCTTCGAAAGATTGGACACAAAATTCTCGAGAAACCCCCTCCCATTACCTATCCCAATTAAGGCTAGCCTTTACATGGAACAAATTTTGTTTTTGATTTCCTAAGAAATGGCTGGTTTCTTTTAAATAAAATACTGTACTTAAGATATTTCAGGACAAATACCTAACTGTTGATATATCATCAATTATTTAAAAATTGGTTGTGAAATCACCTTCTTATCGAAGAAAGTTTGTTGACTTTGTATAACTGATAAGCAATATTGGAAGGACAAACCAAAAATTGTTAAAAATGTGGCTATTTACGGATTGCTACATATATGCCTCAACATATCTGACAACATAGAATTTACTCTTATTTTATACTTCTTCGATTCTTACTGCAGTTAAATACAGGCTGCAGTTATTGCTTCTCTTTGTTGACTACTCGAATTAGAAGTAATTTTAACATTATCTTGGCCAGAATAACATCAGTTTCTTTTATAAAAATCCATCGCGATTCTCCATCGTTGTTGTTTGCCACCTCTTCTAGCTTTGTTTCAGCCTTTTGGTATTAGCAGAACATAACATCTGAGTTATCACAAGAGCATCTAAAAAGTACAGAGTGCTTCAAGGTATTCCTATTAAATATCCAGTTTGTTTATATTAAAATATTTATATCTTAAAGTATACTGTTCTTCTTAAAAATTTGTGAATATGCTCAGTCCTCACTATTTCATTAATTTGATATAACATAGATTATAATTAATAACGTTACTCCATTTAAATATAAAAATAAAGAAAAATGAAGTTAATTAAAGTAATATAAAATATGGTTCACGTTTAACTTCTTTGACATTAATTTTATTGCCTACACAAACTAATATTAATTCTACCAGAGATGTGATAACAATGAAAAATGTGTACATACCAGAAATGGATGTTAGCTGCCTCTGAATAAAAGGGAAAAGAACAAGAAGGAAAAAGAAAGCACATTAAAAGAAGATCATATGTGTAGGTTTGTGTATTTTTTGTGCTGTTGGGAAACATCCATTTGCAGAAGTCTGCTATTAATTATCTTGTATGCTTTAATAGTTTTGTAATTAATTAAACAGTTATCACAATTCAGTTATTTCTCCAGATGTAATGGAAAGCTTATGCCAATAAAATTCACGATCAGCGAAAAAAATGTTATTCTAGATTCTGTTTGTCTCTACAACTTATAAGGAAATGTACTTATCCCATTCTTAATGTCAATTAAGGTTTATTATATGGATAAAGAAGCCTTTCGAACAATGTAAACATAAGTATAACCCACACAACCACATTCTCTACGTGTAGCTCACAAGTAACGGCCAGTTTTCTGTATTAAGGAAACATAACCTATAAAGTAACACGTGCTCTCACAAACCAACCACGAGAACACCATTCCCAATAAAAATGTATGCTTATTCCAGAAGCCTGATTATTATCAGTTCCCTGTTCTGCAAGCATTATTGTTTTGTTTTATATTATTATTGTTTTGTCTTAATATTTTATTAATTTTATTTCATAAAAGAAACTTTTTAAGAAACATTTCTGTGGCAGTTACTTTGCCTGCCGTCGTTCTTGCAGTTCTCATTTATTCTTGACTTTGGCCAGCCGTTCTGTATTAGGGAAACATAAACCGCTAAGAGGCCTACAGAGACAAGAGCGCATCTGTACGTCTAAACAGCCTGTGATTATTTCTTGGTTTGTATTGTAAAGTAAAACTTATTTATGCATTAAACTTTTCTTAAGAATAGTTTATAACGCTTATTAAAATAAATTATATTAGGTAAAAAAAAGGCTTCAATTAACTGTATTACATATCTGGAAACACTTACATCTAAAAATTGGATATGAATATTTTACTAGGAGAACTGGGGCCTACTCAATATATACAAAATATTTTTAGATATACTGTTCAATTAATAAGCGTTAACATATCCCAAACTACTTGGATCAAAATGTTAAGAAACAAACAAAAACTTGCAGCTAGTTTCTCAGTGCAAACGTCGTTCCGAAATTCCATTATCACTGGCCTTTTTGAATTAGGAGAATATAACACTGAAACGTTATATAGTTATAAGAGCCCTCGTAAGCCGAGGTTAAATCAGCTGAGAACTAAAAGAATTTCAAAATTTTTGTTGTGTTTAACATTAATGTTAATCACAACAGACATTTGTAAATATTACTTTATTTAATATTTTATTTAAGGTAAAACCAGAATAGGGGAACATAGGTTAAATTGTCAATCAATTCTTTTAAGTATTGGTTGCTATGTGATTGCCTTAAAATATCGTTATACTTCAATGACAATGAGGAAGAGAACGAATAAGGACTTTCCATTTGAGAAAAGTATAAGTATTGGAAAAATTTAAATCAGTAAAAAGGAATTATCTCTGGAACACTTAATTCACAGAAAATTAAGATAAAGATAATATACTGTACAGTTTGATTAAAGGTGGGATTTTACCAGATCTGTGCGTTATAATAAGACTTTTGTTATTGTTTACCAATGCAAAAGTCAAGATGACTATAGAGACTATTGGCAAAAAAGGCCCTGTCCTTTGTCATGATAATACCACAGCTATTTGGTGATCTAATCAAAATAGTTTAAATTATACTGCATAAAAATAGAAAGAATACAATAATGTTTCTTCCATGTAAAGGATAGTTTGCGAGAAATTTTTGATCATCATATCGTATATTTATAAGATGCAATACCATGTTTGTTATTTAAGCACATTCCATTTTTAGATTTTTTCTTAAAGTTTAAAAAACGTATTTTCTGTGAAATTTTGGTATAGAATTTTTTCATGGAACCATTTATTAGAAACCACGTATAAACCACAGACTTAACCAACAAGCTCCTCGTCGTAGTTCTTACAACGGTCAGCCTTTCTGGATTACGAAAACATAACCAATGAAGAGCAGTCGATTGGTCGGACAACATATAATTTATCTCCTGTTTAGCGTTTCTTTGGTTTTTATAGAAGTTAAATACAAGTTACAGTTATATTTCTCTTTGTTGACTACACGAATTAACAGTCATTTTAAAACAAATGTAACCAGAATTACATCAGTGATTACATCGTAATTATTCCTTGTCGTTGTTTGCTACCTCCTCCAGTTCTGATCCAGCATTTCGTTATTAGCAAAACATGACATCGAAGAGGTTATACATTCACAAGGGGACCCGGTGAAGTCCCTTTAGCTGGAAGAGTGCTCCTTGGTTATTCCTAATAAATATCAAGTTTGGGTATTCAGAATCGATAGCTACATGTTTCCTTAGATATTAGTTAATATGCCCATATTTTCTGTTTCATTAATTTGACATAAAATAGATTATAATTAATAACATTACTTTATTAAAAAATAAAAATAATTTAAATTAAAGCAACATAAATGATAATTATATGAATTATATGAAATAAGTTTCACTGTATTTTATTTCCTACACAAATTAAAAATAATTCTAGCAGAGATAAGAAAAGAATGACAACCGTATATATATATATATATATATATATATATATATATATATATATATACAGTAAATAGAGTTTTAAGCCACGGAATAAAAAAGGAAAGAAAGCAAAAAGAAGAGAAAGAAAAAGGAAAAGTAAGCAAGCATATTAGAAATTTGTGTGTACCTTGTGTATTTTTTTCTGATGTGGGGGAACGTCCATTTGCAGAAATCTGCTATTACCTAATTTGCTTGAACTTGTTCATAGTTTTCTAATTAAAATGCTGTCGCTGTTCAGTTGTTTCTCCAGATTTAATGAAAAAGTGTGTCAGTTCAAGACAAGTACAGAGCGTTAAACATGATTCTGGATTCCGTTTTGTCTCAACCTATAAAGAAATAAATATAATACTCCAAGGGTATACCACATAACTAAAATCTTATCGCTCAGCTCCCAAGTAACAGCTAGATTTTCTGTATTAGGGAAACATAATGCATAGAGACTTAACCTGTTTATCTCCAACCACCGTCCTTGAGGGTCATTTAACGCCAAATAAATGTAAATTTGTTGCAGAAGCCTCATTACTCGTTCCTTGTGTCTGCAAGTATTGGTTACTGTTATTATTAATTGTTTCCTTTGTTTTTGTTATGCTTGTATTGGTTATTATATTGTTAATTGATGTAGTAAAGTGCTACTTATTACTCAAAAATTCAAGAAAGGTGTAGTATTATTTCTGTGTTACAAAATTTACTTGTCCGTCAGTCTCGTCGTTCTTGTCATTCCCGTAACAGACCAGCCGTTCTGTATTAGGGAAACATAAACATTTGAGAGCTGTACACAGACAAGAGCGCATCTGTACGTGTCGACCACTTAGTTAATGTGAATATTATAGATGCCTCCTTTGCATTTCATTAATTTTTATTGACATAAAATAAAGACCACTGTTAATTAAAAAAAAACTCATAGTAAATTTATTTCTGAAAATGTTTATTAGAATTATAGTGTATTTTAAGAAATAGCCGTATATATAAGATAGATAGTAGAAGTTTATTAAACGAAACGATGCTATATGTGAGTGCAACACGGTTTTAGTAACTCTCTCTCTCTCTCTCTCTCTCTCTCTCTCTCTCTCTCTCTCTCTCTCTCTCTCTCTCTCTCTCTCTCTCTCATCTCTCTCTCTCTCTCTCTCTCTCTCTCTATTACATGTTCAGTGGATAGGGACTTCCACTAGAAGAACATGACAGGAAGCCTCCTGCATCCATTTAAAGCAGTTTTAGAAAAAAAGTATGTATAAGTATGTCTGTGTATTGTTGGACTAAAAAGCGTTAAGACTTTAACAAATATATTTCAAGACAATCATATATCCTTGTGCCTTTTAGACATGTGACTTTCTATTGTATTTTTTCTACCCTCCTTGTATTCACTAATAAATGTGTAGTGTAACCATTGTGTAGCGTAACACGAAATAGATCAGAAGAACCAACCTGCGTGTTAATGCTGCTTTGTCTATTTTATTTATTCATTCACTGATAATTGCACATGCTTTGGAATACAATAAATCAATAATACATAATTAAATGATAGAATATAAAGATTAAAAGATTACGATGAAAGATAAAAATAGATGATGGTGGGTTTAGGAAGCTGTTGAACTATATAATAGTTTTCAACGCATCCAAATATGTTGTGCAAAGGAATTTAGTTCTTCAACTGTTCCTGCAACAGCCAGGCTTTCTCTATTAGCCAAACATAACAACGAAGAGGTATACACCAGTTGTTCATCTGACAAACTATATTTAGGCGCCCGAAAGGGGCCTCGGTCAAGTAATTTCCAGTAAATACCTCAACAATACATGTATCTTAATATAGATTGTGTAAAGCCTATTTGTTTACGAAGTGCTCTGCTTTGGATGACATTGACTACTCTTTTCTTATCGTCGTTCTTCACATAAGTCTAATTCCTACTTCGCGTAGCAGAAACCTGATAACGTTGCATGCAATCATATCGTTATTCTTGTTCGCCACCTCTTACCTAACGCTTATGCATTAACAGAACATAAATATTGTGAGCGCCAATAAATATTTGTTTGCGCGCGTGTGTGTGGGCGCGTGCGCGCGCCTGAGGGAACGATTGTGGCTTTTTTCTTATTTCGGGGAGGGAAGGAATGCGCATAGTTTGCAATTTCTTAAACTACTGTCGTTATTCAGTTGTTTCTCGTGATCTAATGGAAAGCGTAGGTCAATTCAGGACCAACACATAACATCAAACATGGTTACCGTGTCGCTTTCCTTTATACAATTGTCAACAAATATATATATAATGATTAATGATATAATATATATAATGAAAAAAATGTCTAGAGAAAGTTACATGAATGAATTTACTTAAAATTCGGCGACACGGCGACACGCGGACACTCGTGTGGCTCACAAGTAACAACCGCCTTCCATGTATTAGGAGAACATGACACATAAAGAGCCTTAACGTGACAACTGCACATCTGTTCCATACAAACCTTCTTGATATGGGAGTAATTTGTAAGGAATAAGTAGCATTTAGCTCTACATAATTTAACAATAACCAATATAATTTAAAAAAGTAATGAAATAAACGCTACTCATTCATAAAAAATTGAACACATGTCTAATAAATTAATTCCTAAAATGGCCATAAGCTTTCGGAGGAGTAGTTTCTAGAAGGTTAAAATAAACTAAGTGGGCGTAGTAAGTCACTTTCAAATTTACTTGCCCCAGTGACGTTCGTGTCATTACTACAACAGACCAGCCGTTCTGTATTAGGCAAACATAAACAGTTGAGAGCTGTGCAGAGACAAGAGCGCATCTGTACGTGTCAACCACTTGGTTAGTGTGATTATTAGAGACTCCTTTGCATTTCTTTGATTTGTACTGACATAAAATAAAGACCACTGATTATAAAAAAGCTTAAAGTAAATTTATTTTCACAAATGCTTATTAGAATTATAGTGAATTGGAGGAAAAAACAGCATTCATAAGATTGTAGAAGTTTATTAAAAGAACTGATGCTATATGTGAGTGCAACACAGTTCTAATAACTCTCTCTCTCTCTATTATATATCCAGTGGATAGGAACTTCCATTAGAAGAACATGCCAGGAAGCCTCCTGCATCCATATAAAGCATTTTTAGACAAAAGGTGTGTATAAGTATGTCTGTGTGTTGTGGAACTAAAAAGCGTCAAGACTTTAACAAAACTACAGTGAGCTTTACAATCTACAGTTTATTTCAGATAATTATTTTGTGGCATCAATCATTTCCGAGATATTCGGAGTTATTGGCTTTGCTTGTTTGTTGCTTTGTCATTTTAAGAGTCGCTATTTGGTTGTTTCTCGAAATGTTATACAAAGGGAATATATTTCAAGACAATCATATATCCTTGTCCCTTTTAAACAAACGACTATCCATTGTCTTTTTTCTACCCTCCTTGTACTCACAAATAAATGTCTAGTAAAACTATTCTGTAGCGTAACACGGAATAGATTAGCAAAACAAACCTGCCTAGTGTTTTGTAACATTGTCCGCTTCCTCTGATCATTACAGATGCTATGGAATACAATAAGTCAATAATACATAATTAAATGATAGAATATAATGATTAAAAGAATACGCTGACAGATATAAATAGATGACTGTGGGTATAGGAAGCTGTTGACGTTTACTGCAACATGTTGTGTAGTTCTTTAACTGTTCTTGCAACAGCCAGCCTTTCTGTATTAGCCAAACATGACAATGAGGAGGTATACACCGCAGTTCATCTGACACAAACTTGGCGCCCGAGAGGGAGCAGCGTCAAGTAATTTCCAATATATACCTCAACAATACTTGTATTTTAATGTAGATTTTGTGTTGCAGAAGCCTATTTGTTTACTCAGTGCTTTGTTTTGAAGGCACTGCTATATTAATTGACAACTCTGTTTTCCTTTCGTTGTAATTCTCATAAGACTAATTCCTGAAAGTAAACCTTAGCATGTGACTTCGCTAGGGCTACAATCTAGCAATTAATTTTAAACCTGATAATTTTGAATGCAGTCATATCGTCATACTTGTTCTCCACCTCTTGTGTGTACATCTGGCGTTTACGCATTAACAGAATATAAATATTGAAATAAATATTGTCAGCGCCAATAAATATTTGTGTGTGAAGCTTTTTTTTGGGGGGGGGGGGAGGGAATGCACATAGTTTCTAATTTCTAAAACTGCTGTTGTTATTTAGTTGTTTCTCGTGATCTAATAGAAAGCGTAGTTCAATTCAGGACCAACATGGTCAAACATGGTTATGGTTTCGCTTTCCACTCTACAATCGACAGGATGTGTGTACCAGTGATACCCATTTTTCCAAGAGTTACGTCAATTAACATGAATTATACAGTTGAAGAAACCTTCATAACAATAATTTGTGGAATGTATAGAAATAATAAACAAAATGGCTAGAAAAGGTTACGTGAATATAATTATATTCCGGTTGGTGGAACGGTTACCATGGATTTATCTTGGTCAACAGAAACCTCTCAGATAACTCACTGATTGAACTTTTAAGATTGAGAGGGGTACTCAAGGGTCTCCCATTCGTGTGCTAAGCACCAATGAACACATCACTTCAACCAGTGGAATTCGCAGAAATCACAAATGACAGATATATATTCACTCCACGTGGAGTAATCAGTGCGTTATCTGAGAGGTATCTATTACCATGTTGAAGTCTGTCTAGTGAACGCGACTGCAGTTGGCCCCTCAAAGGAAACTACCCTCCCCCCCCCACTAATGACTGTCATACATCTATCTCCACACTTCAGAAATGGAACACTGTCGTTGAGGACCAATAGCAACCTTGATTTTCTCGAAGAGACAGTGGCATGTCTACTCCACGTGGAGTCTCAGTTGCCAAAGTTCCAACTTCCAGTTGATCTGTTTCATTACGTGCAGAAATTCGTTGTGTGTCACGATGTGGAGACCGTGGGAGGGAAATGCAGTGGTAAATGCAAATGAAGTAGTAGATTACTTTCAGTCAAGTGAAAATAATCAAAGCGATGACAATGGTCTGAATAACTGGGCCGAGTTATATTACTGGAAAAGACTAAAAAAACAAAGTTATAACGGGAACTGTTTCTAAGCAAATTCAAGCGCTTGTTTTGAACACATATAAATATGTGCTGACAAATAATCTTGGTAAGGGGACGTTCAATGAACATTATGATAAATTCTGGGTATTCACAGAAATACAGTAAGAAATATTGTGACGTAAAGAATACCAAAGCCGCCGATCAAATGTAAAAACAAAAGGAACGTTTCTCTAAAGTAGATAATTTCACTTGCGATTTAATTCGTCGAGAAAGTTATAGATTCTATGCAAAAGGGAGGGCGCCCACCTTAGACGAATTGGTTGCACATTTGCAAGAAATTTATTTTCCTTATGGGCACTGCACTTAGCGCGGCCTCATAAAGGAGCTGGGTTTGAAATACCGCACTTTCTGTAAGAAACTGCGACACTCGGGTGCTCACAAGTAAAAACCAGCTTTCGTGTATTAGGGTAACAAAACATATGAGGAGGTTTAAAGTGACAATGCTCATTTGTTGGGACCTAGCCTTCTCTACACGAGAGCAACGAGCGTATAAAGCGACACTCGGGTGCTCACAAGTAAAATCCAGCTTTCGTGTATTAGGGTAACAAAACATATGAGGAGGTTTAAAGTGACAATGCTCATTTGTTGGGACCTAGCCTTCTCTACACGAGAGCAACGAGCGTATAAAGCGACACTCGGGTGCTCACAAGTAAAAACCAGCTTTCGTGTATTAGGGTAACAAAACATATGAGGAGGTTTAAAGTGACAATGTTCATTTGTTGGGACCTAGCCTTCTCTACACGAGAGCAACGAGCGTATAAAGCGACACTCGGGTGCTCACAAGTAAAAACCAGCTTTCGTGTATTAGGGTAACAAAACATATGAGGAGGTTTAAAGTGACAATGCTCATTTGTTGGGACCTAGCCTTCTGTACACGAGAGCAACGAGCGTAGAATTTGTCCATACAGAAATATATTTTTGTCAAAACTAAGGAAGTTGTGCAGTAATAGACATAAGGTAGTTTATTTAGACGAAACCTCGTACGATACCCATGACGTATCTAGAAAGGTGGCAACCTTGAAGAAAGTTCTGGGAGAATCAGCGACACTCGGGTGCTGACAAGTAAAAACCAGCTGTCGTGTATTAGGGTAACAAGACATATGAGGAGGTTTAAAGTGACAATGCTCATTTGTTGGTACCACAGCCTTCTCTACTCGAGAGCAACGAGCGTATAATTTGTCCAGATTCTTAACATCCCTTAATTCTTTTGTTTTGCACTAGAAATAAGTTCGTTAAGAAATTAGGTCATAAGCAATGTATCTTTGTTGCAGAAGTTTGATATTACTTAGTTCGCCAATCTGTAAACACAGTTGCTGTGATTATCATTTTTTGCTTTTGTTTCTCTTTCATTGGTAACTGAAATACTCTAATAAGATCTGTTAATACCAAGTATTTTATTAAAGTTTTAGCAAATTGGTGTGACTAGTAAAAGGTAATTGGCAGACAAAAATGGAGTAAACATAAATGTAGAGCAATGTACTACAAATTACGTGGGTTGGAGATAGCATAAAAATCTCCTGAAATATTAGTTATTCAATGGTTTAAGATTTTGTTCGTCTTTGTAAATATTTTCAAATGTAATTCCAAAAGCCTTATTATTATCAGTTCTTTATTCTGCAAGCATCGTTCTCTCCCTTTTTTTTTTTTTTTTACCCTCCCTGTACTCACATATAAATGTGTAGCGAAACCATTCTATAAGCATAACACGAAATAGATTAGAAAAACAAACTTGCGTATTAATACTGCTTTGTAACATTGTCTATTTTATTCATTCACCCTCTGATCATTGCACAGCAGTTCTCCAACTGTTGCTGCATCAGCCAGCCTTTCGGTATTGGACCAACATAACAGTGAAGAGGTATGAGGCAGTATCTGGTCATCTGACACAAACACGGCGCCCGAGAGAGAGCACCGTAATTTCCAATAAATAACAATACTTGTATCTTAATGTATACTTTGTGCTGCAGAAGCCTATTTGTTTACTCAGTGTTCTATTTTCGAAAGGCATTGCTGTATTGACTACTTTGTTTTACTTTCGTTGTTATTCACATAGGTCTAATTGCTACAGGTAAAACTTAGCGTGTGACTTGCTAGGGCTACAATTTAGCAATTAATTTTAGCAAAAACCTGATCATGTTGCATGTAATCATATCGTCGTACTAGTTTGCCACCTCTTCCGCGTACAACCAGCGTTTACGCATTAACAGAACATAAATATTGAAATAAATATTGTCAACGGCAATAAATATTTGAGAAATATGCTCTGTGAGTGACAGAGAGAGAGAGAGAGAGAGAGAGAGAGAGAGAGAGAGAGAGAGAGAGAGAGAGAGAGAGAGAGAGAATGATTGAGTGAAGGTTTGTGGCCTTTTTTCTTCTTTTGGTGAGCGGGGACGCGCATAGTTCTTAAACTGCTGTCGTTATTCAGTTGTTTCTCGTGATCTAATAGAAAACGTAGGTCAATTCAAGACTAACACATAGGTTCAAACATAGTTACGGATTCGCTTTTCTTTCTACAATCATCGACAGCAAAATCTATACTAATGATACCCATTTCTCCAAGAGTTATGCGAACATGAAGAAGCCTTCGTATCAATAATTTGTGGAATCTATATAAATAATAAAGAGGATGGCTAGTAAATGTTACATGAATTAATTATGAACTTAAAATTCGGCGACACGGTGACAGGGCGACACGCGGACACTCGTGTAGCTAACAAGTAACAAGCGCCTTCCGTGTATTAGGAGAACATGACACATAAAGAGCCTTAACGTGACAACTGTGCATCTGTTCCATACAAACCTTTACATGGGAGTAATTTGAAAGGAATAAGTAGCATTAAGCTCTACATAAATATAAATAACCAATATATTATATCACAAAAAAAGAAAAGAAATAATGAAGTAAACGTTACTCATTCATTAAAAATTGAACACATGTCTAATAAATTAATTCCTAAAATGACCATAAGCTTTCGGAGTAGTTTCTAGATGGTAAATAATAAACTAAGTGGGTGTATAGCAAGTGATATTAAAATTTACTTGCCCCAGTCTCGTCGTTCTTGCTATTCCTGCAACAGACCAGCCGTTCGATGTTAGGGAGTCATAAACAGTTGATTTCCTTTATACAATCGAGAGCAAGATGTGTACTAATGATACCCATTCTCCAAGAGTTACGTCAATTTATATGAATTATACAGTTGAAGAAGCCTTCATAACAATAATTTGTTTATATATAATAAACAAAACGACCAGAGAACGTAACATGAATTACGTACATATTCAGCGACACTCGTGTGGCTCACAAGTAACAACCGCCTTCCGTGTATTAGGGTAACATGATATATAAAGAGCTTTAATGTGACAAATGCACATCTGTTGGTCTGATACAAACAAACCTTCTTTATAAGGGAGGAATTTGTAAGGAATTAAGTAGTATTTAACTCTACTAAAGTAACATTGTCCAATATAAATGAGAAAAAAAGAAGGAAATAATGACATTGTATAGTTAAACGCCACTTATTCCTTAAAAATTCAACACACGTGTAATAAATATATTTCTACAATAGCTATAAGCTTTCTTGTAGAACGAAATTGGAAGAAATAACAGTATTCATAAGAGTAGGTTGTAGAAGTTTGTTAAAAGAAATGATGCTATAAGTAAGTGCAACACAGCTATAGTAACTCTCTCCCCCCCCTCTCTCTCTCTCTCTCTCTCTCTCTCTCTCTCTCTCTCTCTCTCTCTCTCTCTCTCTCTCTCTCTCTCTCTCTCTCTCTATGACATATCCAGTGGATAGGGACTTCCTAGAACATGTCAGGAAGCCTCCTGCATCCATATAAAGCATTTTTAGAAAAAAGATGTGTATAAGTGTGTGTCTGTGTGTTCAACTGAAAAGGTTAAGACTTTAACAAAACTACAGCGAGCTTTACGATCTACATTTTATCTCAGATAATTATTGTTTTGGCATCAGTCATTTCCGAAATATTCGAAGATATTAGCTTTGCTTGTTTGGAGCTTTGTCATTTTAAGAGCGTCGCTATTTGGTTGTTTCTCGTGATGTTAAACAAAGGAAATGTATTTCAAGACAATCATTTATCCTTGTCCCTTTTAGACGACTTTTCATTGTTTTTTTGTCCCTCCTTGTACTCACAAATAAATGTGTAGTGAAATCATTTTGTAACGCAACACGAAATAGATTAGAAAAACAAACCTGCGTATTAACATTGCTTATTTTATTTATTCATCCTCTGATCATTGCACATACTATGGAATACGTCAATAGAAAGAACATAAGGACGAATATAAAGAATACAATAATTCATTAATACATAATTAAACGAATAAATATAATGATTAAAAGAATACGACGAAAGATAAAAATAGATGATGGTGGGTATAGGATGCTGTTGAGCTATGTATATTTGCCAAAATATATTGTGTAAGGCTTCTTCAACTGTTCTTGCAACAGCCAGCCTTTCTGTATTAGGCAAACATAACAATGAGAAGGTATACACCAGCTGTTCATCTGACACAAACCGGGAGAGCCCTAGAGGGGGCACTGACAACTACTTTTCAATAAATAGCCCAACAATACTTGTATCTTAATGCAGACTTTTTGTTACAGAAGCCTATTTGTTTACTCAGCGTTCTGTTTTCGAAAGGCATTGCTATATTGTCTACTTTGTTTTACTTTCGTTGTTATTCACTTAAGTCTAATTCCTACAAGTAAAACTTAGCGTGAGACTTGCTAGGGCCACAGTTTAACAATTAATTATAACAAAACCCTGATCCTGTTGCATGTAATCACATCGTCGTACTTGTTCGCCACTTCTTCTGTGTACAGCTAGCGTTTACGCATTAACAGAACATAAATGTTGAAATAAATATTGTCAACGGCAATACAAATTTGAGAAATATGCTCTGTGTGTGAGAGAGCGAGAGAGAGATTGACTGAGAGAAGGATTCTGGCTTTTTTTTTTTTTTCTTTCTTTCTTTTTTGGTGAGGGGGGAACGCGCATAGTTCTTAAACTGCTGTCGTTATTCAGTTGTTTCACGTGATCTAAAAGAAAACGTAGGTCAATTCAACACTAACACATAGGTTCAAACAGATTCATTCGCTTTTCTTTCTACAACATCGACAGCAAAATCTATACTACTCATACCCATTTCCCCAAGAGTTATGCGAACATGAAGAAGCCTTCGTATCAATAGTTTGTGGAATCTATATAAATAATAATTAGAATGGCTAGTAAACGTTACATGAATCAATTATGGACTTAAAATTCGGCGACACGGCGACACGGCGACACGGCGACACGCGGACACTCACAATTAGCAACCGCCTTCCGTGTATTAGGAGAACATGACACATAAAGAGCCTTATCGTGACAACTGCGCATCTGTTCGATACAAACCTTCTTTACCTTCTTAGCATTTCTGAAATATTGGATGTTAATGGCTTCAGTCGTTTCACACTTTTCAAAAGTTGTCGCTAATTGGTTATTTCTGGTAGTCTTGAAGGAGTTTCGGATTTCTAGGGATTGCTTGGCCTCTCCGTATTGTACTCACAAAGTAAAAAACTATCTGCCAGGGTTTGTAACAGTTGGAAAAAATAAATGATTGTGGATATAGACACCACTAAACTATACTCATACTTCTTAAATAGGCAACATAACCCAAACTAAATACCAAAGTTGCTGTTTCAGTTCAGGAGTAATTGTGAAAGGTATGAGTAGACAATTTTCTAGAAACTTTCCCCTCCAACTCAAATCACGCTCTATATTAAACCCCTTACCTAATTTTTTATTTTGTAAAAAGGCTCCATTTATTATAGTTAAATATGAGACATAAATTTGACATAATCTATTCATATGGAAGAAATTTGGCTAATTTTGCATAACTGGTAAACGACAACGGATATATAAAAACGTAAATTAGGGCTTTTTAAAACCAATACATATTCCAATAGAGGTATTGTGTCTTGGAAGGACGTAGCATCCATTCATTCCTACGTTTGTAATTTGTGTGAATTGCGGTTAGTTTTCAATTGTTCTTCGTAAAGTTATTAGAATAATATAGTAACTCCAGATCTCAAAAAACGTTAAACCTGTAATGAAATGTGTCTGTAAGAGTTACATGGCAAAATGGTTTATAGAATGTGTATAAAAAAAATTCATGGTTAAACTCAGCCACGCATGCTGCTGGTTTATTCCTGTAGGACCCAGCAGTCTTGTATTAGGGAAACATAAGATACAAGGAGCATTGAATACAAAACAAGTGTAACATCATGAGGTAATTTCTGATCTTAGGAATAAAAGCCTATTTAGTTTCGCAAGCACTGAATTTGATTGTAATTAAGCTTCAGTAAGTGTAGTGTGTACAAACTACAACTAAAATAAATAATGATTTTACGTAATGACAGTCGTGTGAATAAACCACACAGGATTTTCACCTCCTTTTACCATATCGCTGGTAGGGAAAGTATTTATCTCTACCGATATTGATATTTTAAAAGAAATACGTGTTTGAGACGTCCTGGATCTATCTCAGGTATTTTAGGATACCTACACGTGTAGCTAACAAGTATCGGCCAGACTTTCTGTATTAGGGGAAACAAAACATAGGAGGAGGTTTAAAGTGACAATTACGCATCGAATGGAGCCACACCCTCCTCGACACGAGGGCAACTTAAAGTCATAACCAATATATTTTTGTTGCAGAAGTTTGCTATTACTTAGTTCATCGAGTTTATAAACATGGTGTCTGTGATTATTATCTTGTTCTTTTGTTTTTCTTTCATTTGTAACTGACAGAAATATAGAGCTACTACGTTTTATAAACACAATGAAATTTTAACACATTTATTAAGACTGAATGCAATTACCTTTTATACTCAACATCTATCGTTATGCTTTATTTTCTCAAAAATCTAAATAATTATGCTGATTAAAGTCACATACATTTAAAATATATGACGAAAAGATTGACATATATCTTGAATTTTCTAGAAATAGTCCATGAAAATCTTTTATTAAAGTTTTAACAAATTGGTGTGACTAGTAGAAGTTAATATGCAGACAAAAATGTACTATTAAACATAAATGTAGAGAGCTATATACTACATATTACGTGGATGGGAGGCAGCATACGAAATCTTTGTAAAGTCTTTGTAAATATTTTAAAATGTGGTTGCTTTTCAGTTAGAGGAATCAATGCAGTACATCAGACTTAGAGGTAAGTGTCGTGCTTAGTTTACACACTATCTGTAACGGCTAGTTTTCTGTGTTAAGGTAAACATAAGCTATAAAGAGCCTTAAAGTAACACGTGCTCTTCTGTTGGTCTCTCACAAACCAGCCATGAGGGCAACATTCCCAATAAAAATGTATGTTTATTCCAGAAGCCTGATTATTATCAGTTCCTTGTTCTGCAAGTATTTGTTTTGTTTTGTCTTTATTATTTTGTTTATTTTATTTCTTTCATTTGTATAGTTATAACATAAAAGAAACGTTTTAAAAGACATTCATTTCTGTGGCAGTTGTTTGCCTGTCTCTTGGCAGCTCTCCTTTATTCTTGACTCTGGACAGTCGTTCTGTATTAGGGAAACATAAACCACCAAGAGCTCTACAGAGACAAGAACGCATCTGAACGTCTAAACAGCTTGGTTAATGTGATTATTTCTTCGCTTTGTATTGTCATAAAAACTTATTTATGCATTCAATTATTCTTAAGAATAGTTTATAGACGCTTACTAAAGTTAATTATAATAAGTAAAAGAAAGGCTCCATTAACTCTCTATATCTGGACACAGAGACTTACATCCAAAAATTGGATAGGTATATATTTTGGTAGAAGCACTGGGGCCTACTCAATCCTCACAAAGTATTTTTAGATATACTGTTTAACAAATAAGGGTTAACATATCCCAAACTACTAAGTCCAAAATGTTAACAAACAAACAAGAACTTGCAGCTAGTTTCACTTTCAACGTTTTAATGTTTTCTCTGTATATATAAAATGGCTTCATCATACATTAGAAACCACGTATAAACCACACACTTAACCAACAAACTCCTCGTCGTAGTTCTTACAGTGATCAGCCTTTCTGTATTAGGAAAACATAACCAATATAGAACAGTCTGCTGCACTGACCACATAAAATTTATCTCTTGTGTAGTGTTCCTTTTGTTTTCATACAAGTTAAAAATAGGTTACAGTTATATTTCTCTTAGTTGACTACACGAGTTGCCAGTAATTTTAGTACGAATTTAACCAGAATTCCATCACTGTGCATTATAAATATCCATCGTGTTTCTTCCTCGTCGTTGTTTGCTACCTCCTCTAGTTCTGATCCAGACTTTCGTCATTAGCAAAACATAATATCGAAGAGGTTATACAGTCGCAAGGGGACCCGAGAAAGTCATTTCGCTGGAATGCTCCCTGGTTATTCCTAATAAATATCTAGTTTGGGTATTTTAAAATATTTACTTCTTAATGGATATCCTTTTTCTTTTTCAGAACCATTAGCTACATGTTTCCTTAGATATTAGTTAATATGCCCATTTTTTCTGTTTCATTAATTGGAGATAAAATAAATTATAATTAATAACATTAGTTTATTCAAATATAAACATAATTTAAATTAAAAATAACATAAATGACAATTATATTAATTAAGTTCCACTGTTAACTTTTTATGTGTTTTATTGCCTATACAAATTAATAATAATTCTAGCAGAGATAGGATAAGGAAGACAACCTTATATATACCAGAAATAGAAAAATATGTCAATACAAGACATGCACATAGCATTAAATATTAATTCTGTATTCTGTTCTGTCTCTACAACCTATAAGGAAATAAATACAATATCCCAAGGGTTAATATCAATTAAGATGAATTATATAAAGAAAACTTTATAAATAATAGCTTGTAGAATCTATATAACAATAGCAAAAATAGATAGTCACATAAGTGTATACTCAACATAACCACAATATTATCGCTTAGCTCACAAATAACCAGGGGCGGCCGGTCAGGTATTGTATTGATGGTGCCATAAATAAATAAGGGTTGTTAAAATATAAATATGTGCACCAATTACGAACGATTTAGGTAATCTTATCAATAATCCAACCTATTTTATAATATACTGTACCATACAGAACGTACAGGGAAACGAAAATAGAGATTTATTACATCCGTACTCTTGTTACGCACAGGTGTAACGAGTACAGTAAACGTTTGATAATACAGTTCATGGAGAATGTGATACGAAGCGTTCTTCTACGATTTCGTGATAGAGAGACAGTTATTGTTATTGCTTTAGCCATAATTTTTCTCGCGCAGAAATCGAACGAAACAAACTCGAGAAATCTTTCTCACACTCACAAACACATACGAGCGAGCGCACACGCACGCACACACAAGACGCAATTTTTCACTGCAAAATGAGTAATCTGAATTTTTAAAAATGGTTTAATGAAATTACTAACTTTTAAAAATTAAAAGCATTGTACTCACGGAAAGCAGCAACTCCATGACTTTATGAAGACAGCTTTAAATGAATTAGTAGGAACGGTATTGAAAATCCATTCGTCGCTCCTTCTTGTTGGCAAATAAATCTATCACCTTTGAACTGAAATTGTCAATTTTGCACACGAACAGCTTTTCACAGGATACCATTCCTAAGGCACCCAATCGTTCTTCTTTCATTGTGTTTTGTAGCAAAGTTTTAATCCTCTTGAGCATTGAAAAGCATCGCTCAGCTTCTGAGTCGAGATAGGCATAGTGATTAACAATTCCGAAACTTTGACAGTCTCTTCAAAAGTAGCACAGAGTTCATCTAGAATCAGCGAACGAAACGGAACCGCACCGGAAACTGCTCAACTCAGGCCTAGCATAGAACACATGAAGCTCTCCCTTCAACTTTCTTTTCTCCAGAAATGTATATGTGTCCGTAATTTCAAGATATTTGTCTGGCAAATGTGTTACATAATTGTCAAACTGGCTTACATCAAATAAGTTGGTTGCAATGAGGTGCCCAGTGAACTGAAAACGTGATTTTATTTCACAAAAGATGGCATCACACACCTCCAAAGCATTTTGCTTTTTGTTATCATCAACCCTTGCTCTCTTGTAAGGCATTGTTTCGTCATTTTCAAAACTAACCTGACTGATGATGGAGTCAATGTCATCTCTGATGTTTTGCATTATTGTTTCAAAGTTATGAATGTCTTGTTTTACCTTGGTTGGTTCTGTTGTCTTCTTTTGAAATTGATTAAAAAGTATGTTCACATGAGGCATTATCTTATAGAAAAACGATAGCCAGAAAATGAAGTCTCTATCTTGCAGTCGTTGTTTGTATGAACCAGCTTTTTCAATAGTAGAGGGTAATTTTATGTGCTCACTCGTTTCAGTTGTTTCCATGACAGTAATAAGCTCCTTCCTGTTTTCATAAATATCCTTTACTACTCGCGAATGGTAATTCCATCTTGTGAGAGACACACGGGGTAAGCTTTTCTGAATTATGCTATGCAACACTTTCGATCTTTGTGGCGAATTTGAAAAGAAAGAAGAAATGCCTGAAAGATGTGCAAAAAAGATGCGGGCTTTGCGATTAATTGAGGCTGCAGTATACATTATAAGGTTTAACTGGTGCGCATAGCAATGAATGTAGTGCGCATTTGGGTATTTGTCTTTTATTAATTTCTGTACTCCGTTTGACTCGCCACTCATAACGTTTGCACCATCGTAACTCTGAGCTATTAGTTTTGCTCGGTCATCTCCAATTAAGGGTTCGATTTCTTTCAGAATACACTCCAAGATAGACTGAGCATTCTGACCTTCTGGATTAACAAAATTCCAAAATCTTTCAACGGGGGTTCCATAAACAATGTATCGCAAAACAATAACCAACTGAAATTCGCAAGACACATCAGTGGTTTCATCCGCGATTATTGCAACATAATCCGCACGCTTTATTTGTTTGCGAACTTCCTCGGGATACATTTCCAACATGCATTGCAGGAGTTCGTTTTGAATAGTCTTAGAAATGCCTTTGAATACTGATGACTGACTGAGATGCACTTGAAGTTCTTTATCCAACTCCGCACTAAACTGAATGAGCTCACGAAAAAACCCCTTATATTGAGAGGCGTCAGATTCGTCGTGTCCCCTAAGAGCCAGCTCCAAAGCACCACAGAACCGAATACAGTTTATAAACCTGTTCTTGTCTACTTGTTTGTTATGGCTGTTGACTGTTTGCCTATACTGCGAATCTAATTTGTCCAGAATATTGATTTTGCCTAGAAATGAAAGACTGAGAACATGTCCATGTGTCGCTTCGATGTTTCATGCACTTTCATTTTAGACCATAAATGCCCAATATCAGTTATTCCAGTCTTACACCAATGGACATCTCCCCCAAATAACACACAAGGAAAACAAGAAACTGCATTGTTTTCATCACAGCCGCAAATCCATTTGTTCTTTTGATAAATATCCGGATTAAACTTACGGCATCGATTTTTTGTTTGCTGCTGCAGATTCAGTTTCGGGAGTGGCCTACCCATTATTTTTATCTGAATTTTTTCACTTAGAGTCCTGTTACTAAAGGAAGTTTTCAGTCATTCACTCACCTTGTTCATGTTCATAACTTTACTGTGAATTTTAACTTAAAGAAAAAACACTGAACACTGTTTTAAAAATCCGTACTCACGATGAACAGGAGCACATAGAGAACTACTCTAGCATTGCTTTGAAAACATGTGTCCAACGCGCGGGTTTTATGTTCTACCAACAAAACTGCTGCTATGAAATATGCACATGTTGAAATACTGTCTCTAAATTTTAAAATGTAATACTATATTCACATTGAAACCCAATTAATTTTATTTATAAGGATATCTATGTGTTGTGTTTCTGCAACTGATTTCATTAAGCATTAATTTGCGTTTTGAAGTTCCTCAGAATTAACTTGCATAAGGATGGTGACACTGCATTAAAGGAAGGTAAGCGCGAAATGTATTCTTACCATTGTCTTTCGCTAGGTGGCAGGATCGTGGTTCTCGCAAGTCCCGTGTTTTACTGCACTCTAACGGGCAAAGCGTAAGTTATGCGCCAGAGAAATTCCGGCACTACCTTCTCTGCCCTTCCATAAGAGCCGTGTATAAGCAGGCATCTTAGCCCCTAGCCCTAACACAGGCGTTTATGGGCGTAGACGGTGCCGTTCTGGAATCGGCACCAAGCTACGGAAAACAACCAAGAGAGAGCGCTGGCGTTCAACGCGCCTATTCAAACGAGGGAGCAACTACTCATAAACAATTCCTTTTGCGCAATTCTTATACACTTCTCTTAGTTTCGCTTTCATACAGATGGTGCCATGGCACAGCGGCACTACCTCAGAAGCCGCCCCTGCAAATAACAGCTAGATTTTCTGATTAGGGAACATAATACATAGAGGGACTTAATCTGTTTATCTCCAACCACCGTCCCTGAAGGTCATTTCATTCCAAATAACAGTAATTCTGTTGCAGAAGCCTGATTACTCAGTTCCTTGCTTCTACAAGCATTGGTTACCGTTATTATTAACTTTTTCCTTTGTTTTTCTTTCGCTTGTATTGGTATTGGTTATTGTATTGTTAATTGATGTAGTTAAGTGCTACGTATTACTCAAAAATTAAAGAAATGTGTAGTATATTTATTGCTGTGCCACTTACAAAATTTACTTACTTGTTCGCCAGTCTCGTGGTTCTTGCCATTACTGCAACAGACCAGCCGTTCTGTATTAGGGAAATATAAACAGTTGTGAGCTGTACACAGACAAGAGCGCAGCTGTACGTGTCAACCACTTGGTTAATGTGATTATTATTATAGACGACTCATTTGCATTTCTTTAATTTGTATTGACATGAAATAAAGACAACTGCTTATAAAAAGATATTCATGTTAAATTTATTACCGCAAATGTTTATTAGAATGATAGTGAATTGGAAGAAATAACAGTATTTATAAGATAGATTGTAGAAGCTTATTAAAGGAACTGATGATATATGTGAGGGCAACACAGTTTTAATAACTCTCTCTCTCTCTCTCTCTCTCTCTCTCTCTCTCTCTCTCTCTCTCTCTCTCTCTCTCTCTCTCTCTCTCTCTCTCTCTCTCTCTCTCTCTCTCTCCCTCTCCCTCTCTCTCTCTCACACACACACACACACACACACACACACACACAAACACACACACACATATCCAGTGGATAGGGACTTCCACTAGAAGAACATGTCAGGAAGCCTCCTGCATCCATATAAAGCATTTTTTTTTTTTAAATAAAATATGTGTATATGTGTGTGTCTGTGTGTTGTTCAATCAAAATGCCTTAAGACTAACGAAACTACAAAGAGCTTTACAAAATAGAGTTTATCTCAGATAATTCTCTTTTGGCATCAGTCATTTCCGAGATATTCCGAGATATTGGCTTTGCTTTTTTGGAGTTTTGCCATTTTAACAGCGTCGGTATTTGGTTGTTTCTTGTGATGTTAAACGAAAGAAATGTAATTCAACACAATCATATATCCTTGTCGCTTTTAGACAAATGACTATCCATTGTTTTTTCTCCCTCCTTGTACTCACAAATAAATGTGTAGTGAAACCATTTTGTAACGTAACACGAAATAGATTAGAAAAACAAACCTGCGTATTAACACTGCTTTTTAACATTGTTTATTTTATTTATTCATCTTCTGATCGTTGCACATGCTATGGGATACGTCAATAGAAAGAACAAAAGGATACGACAATAAATAATACAATAATTCAATAATACATAATAAAACGAATAAATATAATGATTAAAAGAATACGACGAAAGATAAAAATAGATGATGGTGGGTAAAGGAAGCTGTTGAGCTATGTATATTTACCAAAATATATTGTGTAAGGCGGAGTTCTTTAACTGTTCTTGCAACAGCCAGCCTTTCTGTATTAGGCAAACATAACTATGAAGAGGTATACACCAGCTGTTCATCTGACACAAACCGGGAGAGCCCTAGAAGGGGCACTGTCAAGTACTTTCAAATAAATACCACAACAATACTTTTGTCTTAATGCAGGCTTTGTGTTGCAGAAGCCTATTTGTTTACTCAGTGTTCTATTTTCTAAAGGCATTGTTGTATTGACTACTCTGTTCTACTTTCGTTGTTATTCACATAAGTCTAATTGATACAGGTAAAACTTACGTGTGACTTGCTAGGGCTACAATTTAGCAATAAATTTTAGCAAAATCCTGATCATGTTGCATGTAATCATATCGTCGTACTAGTTTGCCACCTCTTCTGTGTACAACCAGCGTTTACGCATTAACAGAACATAAATATTGAAATAAATATCGTCAACGGCAATAAATATTTGAGAAATATGCTCTGTGAGAGAAAGAGAGAGAGAGAGAGAGAGAGAGAGAGAGAGAGAGAGAGAGAGAGAGAGAGAGAGAGAGAGAGAGAGAGAGAGAGAGAGAGAGAGAGAGAGAGAGAGAGAGAGAGACAGGGACAGAGAGAGAATGACTGAGTAAACGATTGTGGCTTGTTTTCTTTTTTTGGTGAGGGGACAATACGCATAGTTCTTAAACTGCTGTCGTTATTCATTTGTTTCTCGTGATCTAATAGAACACGTAGGTCAGTTCAAGACTAACACATAGGTTCAAACATAGTTACGGATTCGCTTTTCTTTCTACAATCATCAACAGCAAAATCTATATTAATGATACCCGTTTCTCCAAGAGTTATGCGAACATGAAGAAGCCTTCGTATCAATAGTTTGTGGAATCTATATAAATAATAAACAGAATGGCTAGTAAACGTTACGTGAATCAATTATGGACTTAAAATTCGGCGACACGGCGATAAGGCGACACGCGGACACTCGTGTAGCTCACAAGCAACAACCGCCTTCCGTGTATTAGGAGAACAGGACACACAAAGAGCCTTAACGTGACAACTGCGCATCTGCTGGTCCGACACAAGGAGCAACCTATAGCAATAAATATTTTTGTTACAGATGCCTATTTAAATACTCATTACTTACTAGCGTTATTTACATGATTATTATTTTATTTCTTTGTTTTTATTTCGTTACAATGTCAAAACGTAAATTCCACTATTTACAAATTATGAAAGGGTTAAAGAACAATTAATTTCCATTAATTGTACCTAATAGTGGTGCGAACTATAAAGCCCGGGCCTTAAAGTACTTACAGCATAGTAAGTCGCCATTAAGGTAGTTGTCTCATGTGTTTATGAGAACTCCTAGCTGTTTACCGGGAGAAACACGAGTCAATTGGATGATTTAATGTCATATTGGCTATAGTAGCTCAAATGGTTAGAGCGGCTGGACGGAAACCAGAAGATCCGTGATTCAAATCCCAGCTATGGCATTGAATTTTTCAGTCTGGTTCTACCCTTTCATAGTGCGTCCTACACACGGCTAGTGTGAACGAACATTTAATTTCTATTTATAAATTTATAAAAAAATTCTAATAAATTTGTTTCTACTTGGATTTATGTAAATTATGAATTAGCGTAAATTAGAAACAATATAGCTTTTTGTACTATGCAGAAACTGTATCAAAATAAATCATATTAGGTGCAAAAGGTCATATGACTGCTACACATTAGATTTTGTTTCTCTCTCGTCTTTGTTACGTATCTGATTTAAGCGCAAGATTTCAAAATCGAAATTTCAAAATTCATGAATTTTGTATAAAACATTATAAACTTAAAACTTAAAATTTTTCAAGCAGTAAAAGGAAGAAGCCAAATATTTTATTTGCTGAATATAACTATAATACATATAGAATTTGGATATTTGTACATAACATTTATAGTGTAGGCATATTGTGTCGCATTTTCTGTGGATCCTTTACATTTCATAGGAATGTCTGGTTGTAGGATAAGTATTAAGAGAATATCATGCCACAAAAATATTTATACCTCATTCAATTTATAAATACGTTGTAATTTTAAGTGCGTTGCTATTTAGTTGTTTCTCTTCTATTATGGAAAAAGATGGGCCTTTTAAACAAATGACGGATTCCACTATTCCGTTATAGGTAGATATGTATTATGTGTGTAGCTACATTTTGTAAGTGTAAGTGAAGCTGCTACGAAAGGAAACCTTTGCAATACTGGTTTGTACAACTAACTGTAAAACCATACAAATTCTCTCGTTTTTGAGTTGTTCTTGCGACGGAAAAATTTAATCGCCTTTTTAGAGATACCATAAGATAATTTCTATTAAAGGGAATACGTATATCTCAATTTATACTTTTCCTTACAGAAGTTACTGTTTAATCATGTCCTTTGTTTCCTTTTCTAGCTACACAAAAAAAATGAATGGAGATTGGTGCTAGGAATTGGCAATAATTTTAACAGAAATTCAAGCAGTATATAAACTAATAACAATAATGCTGATGATGACATTCCAGCTACAATTTATTTACTTCATTGTTGATTCTTGCTCCACATCTCTTCCAGCAACAGCCAGATATTCTGTATTAGCAGAACATAAACACAGAGGAGGTATATCCACGAGAGTCCGGGTGACCATCCTTTATTAGCAGAGAGCGCCAATTTGATCCGAGAGTTTATTTGTTTATTTAGTTTCCTTTTCCGCAAATGCTGGTATTGTTTTTCTTTTATAGTTTTTATTCATTTATTTTTCCATAAAGATTTAGGGTGGGTTTATGCGGGCCCTTGTAGCTATATAACTCTTCAAGGTTTATGCTCCCCTAATACAAAGAGGATGAACGTGGCTAGAAGTGATGGGAATTTAGAAACGACGTTTTAATTTGACACTAGCTGCAAGTTTTTGATTGTTTACATGTTGGTCTAAGTACTTTGGGATATATTAACCCTTATTTGTTGAACATTACATCTAAAAATACTTTGTGTAGATTGAGTAGGCCCTAGTTCTTCTACTAAAATTATTCATATCCAATTTTGTGATGGAATTCTCCGTCTCCACATATGTAATAAAGAGTTAAATGAATTTTTTTTATCTAATACAATTCTTTTAAAAAAAGTCTATAAACTATTCTTAAGAATAATGGAATGCATAAATAAGTTTTATTTTATGACAATACAAACCGAAGGAATAATCACATTAAGGAAGCTGTTTAGACGTACAGATGCGGTGTTGTATCTGTAGAGCTCTTATCTCTTTATGTTTCCCTAATACAGAAGGGACTGTTCAGAGTCTGCAAGATGACGACGACAACAACGACAACGACGACAACGACGACAACGACGACAGGGAACGTAATGTTTTAATGTTAATGCCACAGTAATATTATTTTAAATATTTTCTTATAACTAAACAAACCAAAGAAATAAAATGAACTACGTAATAAAGAAAAAACAATTATAAAATAAAACATAATGAAGCAAAACTTTTTATGGTGGTGGCGATCAAGTTTTACCACAGCTCCACGTTGTGCGCCAATTTGAAGCAAATATAATTGGTGAACCATGACAAATATGATTGGCGAGCAATGAGGTTTCTCCCAGGGTATGCGTGGATGTGTGTGAGAAGGAGATTTTCACAACACTGGAATGCCCGTATCCAAATTATTTATCCACTGCTTCTTCTTTTCAATTATCGAAATGGAAGTTACCGACCGAGGGTTACCAATCTCGGTTTAGAGCTACAGAATGTTAATTGTTTATTACTCGATAAATTTTGATGACCCGACAAATATTCAAGACAGAACAAGTTGACCGCTCTAATAGGCTTCACGTCTCAGACTCCTCTGCTCGGCTTCAAGCCGAAGACCGTTTATAATGGCTTCCTAGCCGCGAACGAGCCATATCGGCTACACGCCGAAGAGTGCCCTCTGACCACAGCTGCGCGCGTGTATATCTCTAACTTTCACTCTCAAAATTCCTTTTCAGACAAAATCCCTTTGTGGCTGTTTTGGTCGCCATTGTAAATGATCCAAAGAATTCCCTATTCATACACATCAAGTGACAATTCCTTTAGAAATCTTCTAAGGACACTGCTTCTTAAATGGCTTTGTTATAACACTTTCCCTAACTCATCTGGCCTTGCCCCTTGTAGTAACAAAGAACCAACATTCCTTTGACATCTATCATGATTCTTTGCTTCTGGCAAACCATAATTTCGGTATCAATAACAATAATTCTTGCAGAACAAGGAACTGATAATAATCAGGCTTCAGGAATAAACATACATTTTTACTGGGGGAATGTTGCTCTCATACCTGGCTTGTGAGAGACGAACAGATGAGCACGTGCTACTTCAAGGCTCTTTATGGTTTATGTTTCCCTAACATAGAAAAACTGGCCCTTCTTGTGTAAAAGGAACCACGACACTCACCTCTAAGACTGATGTATTGTATTGATTATAATTTCTCTAACTAAAAAGCAACCACATTTACAAAGGTGTAAAACCAATGAATAACAACATATTTCTGTAGATTTCTTATGCTACCTCCTTCCCCAGTAATTTGTAGTACATAGCCCTACATTTAAGTTTACTCCATTCTTTTGTCTGCACATAACTTTTATTAGTCGCACCAATTTGTTAAAACTTTAATAAAATCCTAGGTATGAACTGATCTTCATAGACTATTTCTAGCAAATTCAAGGTAGTGCAAAATATTTTTGGTCATATATTTCAAATATATGTAACTTTTATCAAGATAATTATTTATATTTTTCAGAAAATAAAAACTAACGATACATGTCCAGTATAAATGGTAGTTGGGGTCAATTAATAAATGTATTACAATTTCTTTGTGTTTACAAAAACCAGAGTAGATTTAATTTCGTGTCAGTTACAAGCAAAACAAAAACAAACAAACAAAATAATAAACACAGAAACCATGTTTACAGACTAGGTAAAGTAAGTAATATCAAACTTCTGTAACAAAAATAATTGCTTATGACCTCTCGTGTAGAGAAGGGCGTGGTTCCAACAGATGCGCAGTTTTCACTTTAAACCTCTTCATTTGTTTTGTTTCCTTAATACAGAAAATCTGGCCGTTACTTGAGGGCTACACGTGTAGATATCCTGTTTATAAGATTCAGGACGTCTCCAACCCGTATTTCTTGTAAAATATTGTGACTTTGTGGGCTCGTGAAATGAAAAGTCCAATTTCACCACTCAAAAATGTTCTTTATTTCTTTCGACTTACAGTTAAACACTTGCCAATTACACAGAATTACGTAATGCACACAATTACGATTCACCAGTTCGTCCGTTACAATTTCACTTGCATTCGTAATTGCATACAATACTCCGATGCACGTACACAGTCTTCTCGTCGTAAACTGCACTCTTACACTGCTCGCCAAGAGCTCTGACTAACTGACTGACCCACTTGCTGCCCGGCGTGTTGCTTATATAGGGTCAGCTGGGGGATCGAGAATGTTCTAGATTAGATGAAATATCCCGTAAGTTCGAGAACACAGGTGGAACAGAAAGAGACGGCGCAGTGATGTTTTTTTCTCCCAGCCGCCCCTTGTCACCACTATAAGACAAACGAGGGGGGGGGCGTGGCTAACGCCGGCCTCCCCAGCTTGCCTGCTCTCAGCTGGTTCTATAGGGTGTTCCAACGATCGGGTGACAATATAGAAATCGGTAGAGATCAATACTTTCCCTGCCAGCTATGTAGTACATGCAGGTGAAAATCCAATGTGGTTTATTCACATGACTGTCATTACGTAACATCATATTTATGTTAGTTTATATAGTTTGTACACATAACTCTTACTGAAGCTCTCGGTGCTTGTAGAACCAAATAGGCAGGTCCTAAGATAAGAAATTACCTCATGATGCTGCACTTGGTTAGTATCCAAGGCTCCTTGTTTGGTATGTTTCCCTAATACACGACGGATGGCTCTTACAGGAATAAACCAGCAGCGTGCGTGGCTGCAGTTAATCAGACTTAATTTTTATATACATTCTACAACGTGTTTTGCTATATAACTATTATGCCCGATTTCACCAACAGATGTTAAAATCGACGTTAACAAATGTAACGTAGCAATTGTCACAGCGCTAAAACTAATGTTAAATTTCTTGCATTTCACCAACCTGTTTTCTTAAAATGTTAACAAACCTGTGTTAACGCCAAGAAACTTGTAAATATCACAGTTATAGAAGGCTATGGATGATTTTCTGAACGTACTCCGATGCGCTTTTGTTTTCATTTTCGTCTGCACAAATGGCGGATGAACAAAATCATAAGTAAAGCCGTGAGACAAATTTCTCATCGACGGAGAAAGAATTGTTAATTGAAATGGTGACGAAGTGTAAGGACATCGAGGAAAATAAGAGGACGGATGCAGTGAATGTAAAAGAGAAAGATGTCGCGGGGAAAATATTGTAAACGAATTTAATTCAAATGCATGTGTCATTACTACAAGCACCAAACAACTTGTCAGTATTACGTAAATTTAAAACGAGGTGCGAAGAACAAGTGCCTTAAACGTTTCAAGACGGGAGGTGGACAATGTATTATCCACATAATTCAGTGAATTATAAAATCGCAAGGTTATTGATACTTGAAGCAAAGGCGAGATCGGCATATTCCTTTAGATGCATGTTCTAACCTCTCTTGTACTTCCGCAGTAACCTTCATAGCAACATGTTTCGACTGTCTATACCTCCGTAAAACAATTTTCTTCGGATAGTTCCTCAAAATCATTTCTCCTCATAGGCCGTACTCTATTGTGAATGCCATTTAGACAGTCTTAAATATAGCAAATCGACATCAACAGCTGAGTTCATGCTCGCCATCTTGACTATTTACAGTTGTTAAGGACTTAACATTAGAAATTCGGCTTGTTAGTTTAACATGAGTTTTAACACGAGTGTTACGCTAACACTTGTTGGTGAAATGCAATTTTTGTTTTAACTATTGCTAAACTCGTGTTAAGTCTTAACATTTGTTGGTGAAATCGGGCATTACAGACACATTTGCTTACAGGTTTAACGTTATCTGAGATCTAGAATTACCATACTGTTCCCATAACATTTAAAGAAACAATTGAAAACCAACAGCAGTTCAAACAAATTACGAGCTTATGCAAATTTGTAGAAATTAAGCGTAACAGTTGAATCCATTTTTAAAAAATAAAAAATTAAGAAAGGGGTTCAATAGAAGAAATGAACATCTTACCTAATATCTAAGGATACAAGAAGCTATTCTGAAAACGCAAAGTATACATTAAGATATAAATATTTTAAAATATAGATATTTATTAGGAATAACTTTGAAGCGTTTTCTCTGTACATTTTCATATTCCCTTGCGTTATGTTCTACTAATACTGAAAGGCTGGATCAGAGCTAGAGGAGGTGGCACACAACGACGAGGAAGGGTCATGGTGGTGAATTTTCATAAAAATGATTTAATTCTGCTCAAATTTATGCTAATTCGTAAGGTCATTCGAGACATTAATAAAGTTCTAGCATATATGCAACTTTTATGAAAAACCAAAGAAATACGAATAAATTCTGTTGTCAGAGTAACAAAGCCTCTTCAGGGTTTATGTTTTCCATATTCAGCGATGCTGAACCTTGCAACAAGTACAATAACGAGTTTGTTGGTTATGTTTTTGTGCCATGTGGTTTCAGGAAGTGGTGCAACTAATATATTTAAAAAGAAAAGATCTATACCGAATATAATATACCTTGTTATTCAATCAGTAATATTCTAACGACACGACATGATGTTAAAAAGAAAATTCTCTAAAACTATCCTTTGAATGGGCGAAACATTTTTGGAAAATTATGATTTACTACAGAACAGTTTACACTATTTTGAATTTACGTGATTTTTTTCTATCTAATTTATTTTAATACAAGTATTATTACGAATGCAATTACTTTTATCTAAGCCACTCTTGTTCTGATAAGCATTTATTGAAATAAGTTTAGTAAACATTTTGTTGCATATGTAAGTAGCCTTTATTTCATAACAGTATTAAAAAAAAAAAAAAAATAATAATAATAATCACATTAAGCAACTGTTTAGACGCCCAGATGCGTTCTGGTCTCTGTAAGAGCTCTCAACGGTTTATGTTTCCCTAATACAGAACGGCTGGCCAAAGTCAAGAATAAAGGAGAGCTGCAAGAACGACGGCAGGCAAAACAACTGTCACAGAAATGTTTTTTAAAACGTTTCTGTTATACAATAACTATACGAACCAAATAAATAAAATAAATAAAATAATAATGACAAAATAATACTAAAATAAAACAATATAATAAAGCTTGCAGAACAAGGAACTGATAAATAATAGCTCTCATGGTTGGTTTGAGAGAGACGAACAGATGAGCACGCTCTTTATAGGTTCTGTCTCTCTAATATAGAAAAACTGGCCGATGCTTGTGAGCTACTCTAGAATGTAACAATATGAAATAGCGTGCAAGACTGGAAGTAACCACGACAGTCAACTCTAAGTCTGATGTGCATTGATTATAATTTCTCTAACTGAAAAGCAACCACATTTGAAAGTATTTACAAATACGTAAAAAAACTTAAACCATTGAATAACTAAATATTTCAGTAGATTTCTTATGCAGTCTCCCTCCCTTAATTTTACAAACCCACAAAGTCACAATATTTAAGTTCATATTAGCCGTTTTTCCTTTTCATTGCCAATGATGTTCGCCCGTTTATTATTTGTGTAACGTGCGCTTTGTTTTTGTTGGGTTTTATTTATAAACATTAAATCCATCACATATTTGCAATCTTAATCATAATTCCAGACACTATCAATTAAGGGAATAAAACTGGTTTAAGAAAACTTCCCATCGTTGAGCCGGAATTTGAACTGGCATATAATATTGTAAATAGCATGCTAACGTGTGTGTATTTTTTTGTGTATCTGTATGCCTAACCTTTGGTTAGTGTTTTTATACCTTCTATCGTTTTTGTTGACGTAAATTAAAAGCTTATAGAAAAATTTACTCCATGAGTTTATAGGCTGGATGAATTAGCAATAACTTGGCTAACACCAAACCTTTTTTATAAGATTATTTCTCTTATAAAATACGCATTGCGTATACACCCTAATGTAAACTTTTTGTTATACCTATATGAGTATTTGTTTTCACAGTTTCTGTCTCTAGTGTGTTTATTACTTCGTTTCGTTCGCTTTTACTTCGATTTTAAGAGAAAAGTAATTGTTATTGATCACAAGAAAGAATTGCACGACATGTGGTTTGCAGGCTCTTCTCGCAACAGCCAGTCCATTTGTATCAGGAAAACAGAAGTAAGAAAGAGCTCTCTCTACAGGGATACGGACGCGTCACATATTTGTTCTCAATAAACGCAAAGCAGTAGTTTATTTATATTTTGATACACACGTTTTGTTTCAGCAGTCTATTTGATTACATATTTCGTTTGAGGAAGGCCTCCATGTATAGTATAAACACACAAACTTTCAGTTTGTTTAGGTTGGATTTTCCTTATAAACATTAATTACATTTACGCACATATTAACGTTCTGCACGAGTTTGCAGAACCTAGGGAGATGAATTAATCCTGAGTTAAAAAATAGGTCCCAAACTCTAGCTGAGAATCGAACCCAGGACCAGACACTTGAACTAGTATGTTAACCAACTGCCCCCACGAGGGTTCACTCATTCGCTTTGTTTACCCAAGCATTTGTAATGTGTGTCCCCTTTTGGTTTATTAAACACCATGATTTCTGAAAATAATATGTAATACGTGTCTGTTGGCTGCAAGAATTAGATTTTATTTGATCACAAACTTGATGAGGATGGAGAAAACGAATTTTTTAATTCCTTGTGGCGGTATTTAGAACTAAACCGAGATCAAGTGGTAGTTATCCGCGATTAAGTCTTGGTTGTTTACCACCTCTTCTGTATTAGGGAAACATAAACAGCGAGGAGCTATCATACAGAAGCTCTCCATTCTCTGTTTATCTGTATACACTTACTCTAATTATTAAACCATTTACAAACACTACAAGGAGTGCTATTGTTAATTATCTATTACAAAATGTACTTGTTATACTTACTTAGCTATTTAGTTTCTTGCTTCCGCAGGAATGTGCGAATTGAAGCAATTTTGTTCTTAGGTTCTTTGGGTTTTAAACATTTTCTAACACAGAGGGTTAACGTGATAGATAAATAACATGCTTTTATAAGGCGAAATTTACATTTATAAATGTCTAATTGAGTTGACGTATTTGTCGACTGCACGAAATGATCTTAATATCAATCAGTGAATTTAACCTCTGATTTTCGAAGTCGATCATGATAAATGTTAACGAACTTGACACAGTACTACGTATTAGTTAGCGGAACTCTTGAATAACTAATATTTTAAGATTACTTTCGATGAAAAGCGACATAACCGTTAGTTAACTCTACGCTTTGCAGTTCCTAAGAAGCACTTAGGACAGTTCAGCGCCACGGAGTCCGTTAAATATCAGGAGCACAGAACCTCCGAGTAGCTGTGCCGTTGCTGTTTTGTTTTCAACGCTCGCTTCCATACTTGGAGTGTTTGCAAGTTTAACACGTGCTTTGGTGTTACTTTCAATTGAAGAACAGCGGCTGTGAGTAAGCCTGTAGATCTTGATGTCTGTCCGTACGCCAAAAACCGCTACAAGTAGGCAAATTATTGTGACTTCCTGGATTCGTAGAATTAAAAGTCCAATTTGCGGAAATTCAAATCGTTTATTTGCGTAGAAATACACTTCGTAGCAGCAGAATTACTTCACATACACAATCACAATCTACCAAGGTCGATGACCACGCAAACATCGTTCTGATTACATCAGCTCTCGTTACAACAACACTCTACAATTGTTTACTCCTTACTGTGTTTACTACTGTTCATGACAGTCTCTTGGCATGTTGTCGCTTCCTTAATACCTCATCTGATAATTCCAGACTGTTCCAGAACAATCAAGAAACCGAATAATCTATATCAATCAAGATGTCACAACAAATTTCCATTTATGTCAGTTTGTTTGTTTCGGCAGACCTTTATCTGCGTGCTATCTTTATCAGTTCCTTTGTGTAAACAAGCCGCGTTATCGCTCCGCGTGAAACTTTCATGCGCGGCGCCGCGACATTATTATCTAATTTAATTAAAAAAGGATATCATTTTATGGATTACCGGGTACTGCAACAACACGCAAAAAGGTTTTTACAGTTTGAGTGCTTTATTTCTTGTTTTATTTGAAATGTATGCTTCGATATCACATGAACAGAAAAGAGAGATATTTTTAGAAATTTTTTTTAATTAACGTCCTCCAAACGTTAAGTCATATCGTACGATGAATGGAATGTGTGAAATAGTGCTCAAATGACACAGAGCTTAGAGTTACCCAACATTCGCCTTTCAGGATAAGGGAAAACTCTTGAAAAAACATTATCCAGGTAAGACCCTGACCGTGAGGGGGGTGGCGACAGGATTCGGAGGAGCTGAAAAGCAAGTAGTTCCAGTAAAACCTCGATATCGAGTGTTTCTCTACTTCAACTACTTACTTAAGTAATTATGTTGTGGAGTAAATAATTAATACTAATTTTTATAACTAATATCTTGCAATGGCTTATATCTGATATAAAGGTAACCTATGCTTTATTATAATAAAAAGGAAAGAAACAATCTGACTTGCACTTACATGATTTTGTCTACAAAATACAATCGATTCTTTAAAACTACAATACCATTTGCTTCTGTTTAATACAGTTAAACTTTCAGTTTAGATTCTCTTTAGGGTAAAAATGCAAATAAAAACTATAAAAGAAAAACAATACCAGTACTTGCGGAAAAAGGAACCGAGGAAACAAACTTCCCCAGCAAAAACTGTATTAGATTGGCGCTTTCTGCTGCTAAACGTCACCCAGATCCCCGTGGATATATCTCCTCGACGTTCATGTTCTCCTAATACAGAAGGACTGGCTGTTGCTAGAAGAGATGTGACGCAGAGTCAACGACGAACAAAATGACTAATGAACAAAATGACAGTGAATCGTCATCGTCATCACTATCACCATCATTATTATTATAATTTTATATTCTGCTACAGTTTCTGCTAAAATTATTGCTAATTCGTAGCACCATTTCCATTAATTTAATTTTTTTGTTTTATGTAAGCTAGTCGAAGGAAAACTAACTAAGGCTTCGACAAGAGGACCTTAGTAAAACAAATATGCTTCTGTAACGAAAAGTAGACATACACATAAATTATATATAAATCCCTTATGCAAATTCAGGAATTGTGAAATTGCGGTATTGAATTCTTGGGTTCAAATCAGAGCTGATACGTAACAATGAAGAGAGAGAAACAAAATCAGATGTGTTGCAGTCATATATGATTTTTTCTACCTAATATATTTATTTTTAATATAATTTTTGCACAGTATGAAGAGCTATATTGTTTTTATTTTTCTTTAATTTTAATAAATCCCAGTGGACATAAATTGATTAGATATTTTGTTGAATTTATAAATCGTAGGAATTTATGTTATGACGGTGAAACGAAAGAAAAACAAAGGAACAAAAGAATAATTATTAACAATAACAATTAGCATAACGATAACAACAAGAAATGAGTATTTAAATAGGCTTCTGTAACAAAAATACATTTATTGCTGTAGGTTGCTCCTTGTGTCGGACCATCAGATGCGCAGTTGTCACGTTAAGGCTCTTTATCTGTCATGTTCCCCTAATACACGGAAGGCGGTTGTTACTTGTGAGCCACACGAGTGTCGCCTATTAGTGCTATTTATGTAACTTTATCTAGCCATGTTGTTTATTATTTATGTGGATTCCACAAACTATTGTTATGAAGGCTTCTTCAACTGTATGATTCATATTTATTGGCGTAAGCCTGGAAGAAATGTTTATCATTAGTGTACATTTTGCTGTCGATTGTAGAAAGAAAAGCGAATCCATAACCATTGTGCGATGCTATTTGCTGTTTGGTCTTCAATTGATTGACCTACGCTTTCCATTAGATAGCCAGATACAAATGAATAACGACAGCAATTTAAGAAATTACAAACAATGCGCCTTCCCTACCCCTAAAAGAAAGAGAAGAAGAAAAAGACGAAGAAGACGAAGAGGAAGAGGATGGCGAAGGGGAAGGCGAAGGGGTTGGGGAAGGGGAAGGGTCAGGGTAAGGGTGAGTGTAAGGGTGAGGGTGAGGGTGAGGGTGAGGGTGAGGTTGAGGGGGAGGGGGAGGGGGGAAGGGGGAAGGGGATGAAGAGGAGGAGGAAGAGGAGGAGGAAGTGGAGGAGGAAGAGAAGGAAGAGGAAGAGGAGGCGGAAGAGAAGGAAGGGGAAGAGGAGAAGGAGGAGGAAGAGGAGGAGGAAGAAGAAGAAGAGGAGGAGGAAGAGCTGGAGGATGAAGAGGAGGGGGAAGAGGAGGAAAGTCCTAATCATTCACTCATCAATCTCTCTCTCTCTCTCTCTCTCTCTCTCTCTCTCTCTCTCTCTCTCTCTCTCTCTCTCTCTCTCTCTCTCTCTCTCTCCATCACACACACGCGCAAACACACACACACACACACACACACACACACACACACACACACACTATAAGATATAAACAATTCTCAAATATTTATTGGCTCTGACAATGAATAGTTTAGCCCTTTAATATTTATGTTGATCTAATGCCTAAACACTGTTGTACACAGAAGAGCTGGCAGAAAAGTACGACGATAGGATTGCATGGAACATTATCAGGTTTTGCTAAAATTAATTGCTAAATTGTAGCCCTAGCGAAGTGACATGCTAAGTTTTACTTGTAGGAATTACACTTATGTGAAAAACAACGAAAGCAAAATAAAGTAGTCAATTAATACAGCAATGCCTTCGAAAACAAAGCAATTAGTAAGAACTAGGCTTCTGCAACACAAAGTCTACAATAAGACACAAGCATAGCTGGGGTATTTACTGGAAATGAATTCACGCTCGCTCTTACGGGTGCCTAGTTTGTATCAGATGAACAAATGCTGGCTTATACCTCTTCATTGATATGTTTGCCTAATACGGAATGACTGGCTGTTGCTAGAAGAGATGTGGCGCAGTCAGCGACGAACTTACTAAATTATATATAGCCAGTGAATCGTCAACGTCATCACCATCACCATCATTATTATTATTAATTTATATTCTGCTCCCGTTTCTGCTATAATTATTGCTAATTCGTAGCACCATCTCCATTAATTTAATTTTGTTGTTTTATGTAAGCTAGTCAAAGGAAAACGTACTATGGCTTCGAGAACAAAGGACCTGAGTAAACAAATGTGCTTCTGTAACAAAAAGTAGACATACCCATAAATTATATATAAATCCCTTATGCAAATTCAGGAATTGTGAAATTGCGGTATTGAATTCTTGGGTTCAAATCAGAGCTGATACGTAACAATGAAGAGAGAGAAACAAAATCAGATGTGTTGCAGTCATATATGATTTTTTCTACCTAATATATTTATTTTTAATATAATTTTTGCACAGTATGAAGAGCTATATTGTTTTTATTTTTCTTTAATTTTAATAAATCCCAGTGGACATAAATTGATTAGATATTTTGTTGAATTTATAAATCGTAGGAATTTATGTTATGACGGTGAAACGAAAGAAAAACAAAGGAACAAAAGAATAATTATTAACAATAACAATTAGCATAACGATAACAACAAGAAATGAGTATTTAAATAGGCTTCTGTAACAAAAATACATTTATTGCTGTAGGTTGCTCCTTGTGTCGGACCATCAGATGCGCAGTTGTCACGTGAAGGCTCTTTATCTGTCATGTTCCCCTAATACACGGAAGGCGGTTGTTACTTGTGAGCCACACGAGTGTCGCCTATTAGTGCTATTTATGTAACTTTATCTAGCCATGTTGTTTATTATTTATGTGGATTCCACAAACTATTGTTATGAAGGCTTCTTCAACTGTATGATTCATATTTATTGGCGTAAGCCTGGAAGAAATGTTTATCATTAGTGTACATTTTGCTGTCGATTGTAGAAAGAAAAGCGAATCCATAACCATTGTGCGATGCTATTTGCTGTTTGGTCTTCAATTGATTGACCTACGCTTTCCATTAGATAGCCAGATACAAATGAATAACGACAGCAATTTAAGAAATTACAAACAATGCGCCTTCCCTACCCCTAAAAGAAAGAGAAGAAGAAAAAGACGAAGAAGACGAAGAGGAAGAGGATGGCGAAGGGGAGGGCGAAGGGGTGGGGAAGGGGAAGGGTCAGGGTAAGGGTGAGTGTAAGGGTGAGGGTGAGGGTGAGGGTGAGGGTGAGGTTGAGGTTGAGGGGGAGGGGGGAAGGGGGAAGGGGATGAAGAGGAGGAGGAAGAGGAGGAGGAAGTGGAGGAGGAAGAGAAGGAAGAGGAAGAGGAGGCGGAAGAGAAGGAAGGGGAAGAGGAGAAGGAGGAGGAAGAGGAGGAGGAAGAAGAAGAAGAGGAGGAGGAAGAGCAGGAGGATGAAGAGGAGGGGGAAGAGGAGGAAAGTCCTAATCATTCACTCATCAATCTCTCTCTCTCTCTCTCTCTCTCTCTCTCTCTCTCTCTCTCTCTCTCTCTCTCTCTCTCTCTCTCTCCATCACACACACGCGCAAACACACACACACACACACACACACACACACACACACACACACACACACACACACACACACACACACACACACACTATAAGATATAAACAATTCTCAAATATTTATTGGCTCTGACAATGAATAGTTTAGCCCTTTAATATTTATGTTGATCTAATGCCTAAACACTGTTGTACACAGAAGAGCTGGCAGACAAGTACGACGATAGGATTGCATGGAACATTATCAGGTTTTGCTAAAATTAATTGCTAAATTGTAGCCCTAGCGAAGTGACATGCTAAGTTTTACTTGTAGGAATTACACTTATGTGAAAAACAACGAAAGCAAAATAAAGTAGTCAATTAATACAGCAATGCCTTCGAAAACAAAGCAATTAGTAAGAACTAGGCTTCTGCAACACAAAGTCTACAATAAGACACAAGCATAGCTGGGGTATTTACTGGAAATGAATTCACGCTCGCTCTTACGGGTGCCTAGTTTGTATCAGATGAACAAATGCTAGCTTATACCTCTTCATTGATATGTTTGCCTAATACGGAATGACTGGCTGTTGCTAGAAGAGATGTGGCGCAGTCAGCGACGAACTTACTAAATTATATATAGCCAGTGAATCGTCAACGTCATCACCATCACCATCATTATTATTATTAATTTATATTCTGCTCCCGTTTCTGCTATAATTATTGCTAATTCGTAGCACCATCTCCATTAATTTAATTTTTTTATTTTATGTAAGCTAGTCAAAGGAAAACTTACTATGGCTTCGAGAACAAAGGACCTGGGTAAACAAATGTGCTTCTGTAACGAAAAGTAGACATACACACAATTTATATATAAATCCCTTATGCAAATTCAAGAATTGTGAAATTGCGGTATTGAATTCTTGGGTTCAAATCATATCTGATACGTAACAATGAAGAGAGAGAAACAAAATCTGATGTGTTGCAGTCATATATGACTTTTTCTACCTAATATATTTATTTTGATATAATTTTTGCACAGTATGAAGAGCTATATTGTTTTTAATTTACGTTAATTGTAATAAATCCTGGTAGACATAAATTTATTAGATATTTTGTTGAATTTATAAATCGTAGAATGTTATGACGGTGAAACGAAAGTAAAACATTAATTATTAACAATAGCAATTAGGATAACGATAACAACAAGAAATGAGTATTTAAATAGGCTTCTGTAACAAAAGAACGTTTATTGCTGTAGGTTGCTCCTTGTGTCGGATCAACAGATGCGCAGTTGTCTCGTTAAGGCTCTTTGTGTATCATGTTCCCCTAATACAGCGAAGGCAGTTGTTGCTTGTGAGCCACACTTGTGTCGCCTATCAGTGCTATTTATGTGACTTTCTTTAGCCATTTTGTTTATTATTTATGTAGATTCCACAAACTACTGTTATGAAGGCTTCTTCAACTGTATGATTCATGTTAATTAGCGTAAGCCTGGGAGAAATGGTTATCATTTGTTGTCTAAAGTAGAAAGATAAGCGAATCCGTACCCAAGTTTGTCTTCAATTGACCTACGCTTTCTATTAGATCACGAGAAACAAGTGAGTAAACGATAGCAGTTTAAGAAATTACAAACTATACACCTTCCGCCTCCCTCAAAAAAAGAAGAAAAGAGACACAATTGTTCACACAAGCACACACATACACACATCATAAGATTTCTCAAATATTTATTGGCGCTTACAATGTATATTTCAGTATTTATGTCCTGTTAATGCCTAAACACCTTTGGACTCAGAAGAGGAGGCAGAAAAGTACGACGATAGGATTGCATGCAACATTATCAGGTTTGGCTATAATTAATTGCTAAATTGTAGCCCTAGAGAAGTTACATGCTAAGTTTTACTTGTAGGAAATACACTTATGTGAATAACAACGAAAGCAAAACAAAGTAGTCAATTAATACAGCAATGTCTTCGAAAACAAAGCAATGAGTAAGAACTAGGCTTCTGCAACGCAAAGTCTACAATAAGACACAAGTATTGGGGTATTTACTGGAAATGACTTTACGCTCGCTCTTACGGGTGCCTAGTTTGTGTCAGATGAACAAATGCTGGCTTACACCTCTTCATCCATATTGTGACTTTGTGGGTTCGTGAAATGAAAAGTCCAATTACACCACTCAAAAATGTTCTTTATTTCCACCGACTTACAGTTTAACACTTGCCAATTACACAGTATTACGTAATGCACACAATTACAATTCACCAGTTCGTCCGTTACAATTTCACTTGTACTCGCGATTACATCAACTCCGATACTCATACACAGTTACGTACAGTCTCCCGTTGCACAATCTTTTCGTTCATTAACACGTCACTGACTAACACTGCCTTCTTACACCAAGAACTGTCCTCACTCACACACTAACCAACAACTGACTAACTCTGACTGACTAGCTGCAGCCCTTTTTATAGGCATCTCGCCGACTTCTCGGCTTTTCTAGTTCCCAGGCGACGTTTCCAGATGATGAACGATCCCGTAATTTCTGGAACCAGGTGGAAGAGACACAGACCGCACAATTATGTTTCTTTCCCCAGCCGTCCTTGTCACCACTATAAGACAAACGAGGGGAGGGCGTAGCTAACACGGACCTCCCCCGTCTTCCGCTCCCAGCTGCCTTCACAGGGTGTTCCAGCGCTCGCGTTACAATATGTTTGCCTAATACAGAATGACTGGCCGTTGCTAGAAGAGATGTGGCGCAGTCAACGACGAACTTACTAAATTATATATAGCCAGTGAATCGTCATCGTCAACACCATCACCATCATTATTATTATTAATTTATATTCTGCTCCCGTTTCTGCTATAATTATTGCTAATTCGTAGCACCATCTCCATTAATTTAATTTTCTTGTTTTATGTAAGCTAGTCAAAGGAAAACTTACTATGGCTTCGAGAACAATGGACCTGAGTAAACAAATATGCTTCTGTAACGAAAAGTAGACATACCCATAAATTATATATAAATCCCTTATGCAAATTTAGAAATTGTGAAATTGCGGTATTGCATTCTTGGGCTCAAATCAAAGCTGATACGTAACAATGAAGAGAGAGAAACAAAATCAGATGTGTTGTAGTCATATATGATTTTTTCTACCTAATATATTTATTTTTAATATAATTTTTGCACAGTATGAAGAGCTATATTGTTTTTATTTTTCTTTAATTTTAATAAATCCCAGTAGACATAAATTGATTAGATATTTTGTTGAATTTATAAATCGTAGAATTTATGTTATGACGGTGAAACGAAAGTAAAACAAAGGAACATTAATTATTAACAATAACAATTAGGATAACGATAACAACAAGACATGAGTATTTAAACAGACTTCTGTAACAAAATAACGTTTATTGGTGTAGGTTGCTCCTTGTGTCGGGCCAACAGATGCGCAGTTGTCCCGTAAAGGCTCTTTGTGTATCATGTTCCCCTAATACAGCAAAGGTGGTTATTACTTGTGAGCCACACTTGTGTCGCCTATTTGCAGTGCTATTTATGTGACTTTCTTTAGCCATTTTGTTTATTATTTATGTAGATTCCACAAACTACTGTTATGAAGGCTTCTTCAACTGTATGATTCATGTTAATTAGCGTAAGCCTGGGAGAAATGGTTATCATTTGTTGTCTACTGTAGAAAGAAAAGCGAATCCGTAACCAAGTTTGTCTTCAATTGACCTACGCTTTCTATTAGATCACGAGAAACAACTGAGTAAACGATAGCAGTTTAGGAAATTACAAACTATACAACTTTCGCCTCCCTCAAAAAAAAGAAAAAAAAAAAAAAGGAGAAAAGAGACACAATTGTTCACACAAGCACACAAATACACACATCATAAGATTTCTCAAATATTTATTGGCGCTGACGATGTATATTTCAATATTTATATCCTGTTAATGCCTAAACACTAGCTGTACACAGAAGAGGCGGCAGAAAAGTACGACGATAGGATTGCATGCAACATTATCAGGTTTGGCTAAAATTAATTGCTAAATTGTAGCCCTAGCGAAGTTACATGCTAAGTTTTACTTGTAGGAATTACACTTATGTGAATAACAACGAAAGCGAAACAAGGTAGTCAATTAATACAGCAATGCCTTCGAAAACAAAGCAATGAGTAAGAACTAGGCTTCTGCAACACAAAGTCTACAATAAGACACAAGTATTGGGGTATCTACTGGAAATGAATTCACGCTTGCTCTTACGAGTGCCTAGTTTGTGTCAGATGAACAAATCCTGGCTTATACCTCTTCATTGATATGTTTGCCTAATACAGAATGACTTGCTGTTGCTAGAAGAGATGTGGCGCAGAGTCAACGACGAGCTTACTAAATTATATATAGACAGTGAATCGTCATCGTCAGCACCATCACCATCATTATTAATTTATATACTGCTCCCGTTTCTGCTATAAATATTGCTAATTCGTAGCACCATCTC
>CM060958.1:54298099-54310599 GCA_030765055.1 Mantis religiosa | reverse complement strand
GTTAACCTATCCCCTGCATCAATTCTTATAGTTGCATTTGTGTATATGCCTTTTATTGCATTAATATGTGGTGGGTAACCCTTACTTTCTAATATTTGCCACAGTTTTGATCTATTTATTCTATCAAAAGCCTTTTCCAGGTCAATGAATGCGATATGTTTCCAAATTCTTTTCCCTTCGTTGTTCAATTATTTGATTAAGGACAAATACCTACCTCATCTGATAATTCCAGACTGTTCCAGAACAATCAAGAAACCGAGTAATCTTTCTCAATCTAGATGTCAACAGAAATTTCCATTTATCTCAGTTTGTTTCGGCAGACATTTATCTGCGTGCTATCTTTATCAGTTCCTTTGTGTAAACAAGCCGCGTTATCGCTCCGCGCGAAACTTCTGTGCGCGTCGCCGCGACATTATTATCTAATTTAATTAAAAAAGAATCTCATTTTATGGATCACTGAGTACTGCAACAACACGCAAGAAGGTTTTTACTGTTTGAGTGTATTATTTCTTGTTTTACTTGAAATGTATGCTTCGATATCACTTGAATAGAAAAAGAAAGATATTTTTAGAACACTTTTTTTAAATAAGGTCCTCCAAAGTTAAGTCATATCGTACGATGAATGGAATGGGTGAAATAATGCTCAAATGAGCCCAGGGCCCATAGATCTTAGAGTTACCCAACATTCGCCTTTCAGGATAAGGGAAACCCTGCGAAAAACCTTAACCATTAAACACCCTGACCGAGATTCAAACTCGGGACCTCTTGAACGTGAGGCAGACATGCTACTACCAAACTACCAATGCAGGCTTTTAGAAACTGGTTCTGAGTGTCCGAGTCTTGCTTGTGTAACACACACACACACACAAAAATGTCAACAATACTAAACTAAGCATTTAAGTACTTTTCTTAAACAGTGCGAAATCAAGATATTAAAGAATGACCCGCCATAGAATACCTTCACAGAGAAAAGTTTCGGGCCTTTTTTTATTTTGTACTCAAAAAATACTTAACGATTTTATTGAAATATTTAAGATGTTCTGGATTTCAAGCAGGAAAAGCAATAATATATATATTTCAATTTAAAGCTTAAATAATACCCATGATACTCATGATGCTCAAATGGGCAGAGGGTCCATGGGGCTTAGAGTTACTCGACATTCGTCTTTTAGGATAAGGGAAACCCCCGGAAAACCTTATCTAGGTAACTCACCCTGACCGAGAGGGGGGTTGACACAGCATTCGGAGGATCTGGAAAGCAAGCATTTCCAGTAAAACCTCGATATCAAGTGTTTCTCTACTTCCACTACTAAAGTAATGGAATGTATGTTGTGTATGTTGTGGAGTAAATAATTAATACTAATTTTTATACAAATATCTTGCAATGGCTTATATCTGATATAAAGGTAACCTATGACTTATTATAATAAAAAGGAAAGAAACAATCTGACTTGCACTTACATGATTTTGTCTACAAAATACAATCGATTCTTTAAAACTACAATATCATTTGTTTCTGGTTAATACAGTAAACTTTCAGTTTAGATTCTCTTTAGGGGAAAAATGCAAATAAAAACTATAAAAGAAAAACAATACCAGTACTTGCGGAAAAAGGAACCCAGGAAACAAACGAACTTCCGCAGCAAAAACTCTGTATTAGATTGACGCTTTCTGATTCTAAACGTCACACAGCTCCTCGTGGATATACCTCCTCGGCGTTCATGTTCTGCTAATACAAAATGACTGGCTGTTGCTAGAAGAGACGTTGCGCACAGTCAACGGCGAACTAAATTACTAAATTATAGCCAGTGAATCGTCATCGTCATCACTATCACCATCGTTATTATTATTAATTTATATTCTGCTCCCGTTTCTGCTATAATTATTGCTAATTCGTAGCACCATCTCCATTAATTTAATTTTTTTGTTTTATGTAAGCTAGTGAAAGGAAAACTTACTATGGCTTCGAGAACAAAGGACCTGAGTAAACAAATATGCTTCTGTAACGAAAAGTAGACATACACATAAATTATATATAAATCCCTTATGCAAATTCAGAAATTTTGAAATTGCGGTATTGAATTCTTGGGTTCAAATCAAAGCTGATACGTAACAATGAAGAGAGAGAAACAAAATCTGATGTGTTGCAGTCATATATGACTCTTTCTACGTAATATATTTATTTTAATATAATTTTTGCACAGAATGAAGAGCTATATTGTTTCTAATTTACGTTAATTGTAGTAAATCCTAGTAGACATAAATGTATTAGATATTTTGTTGAATTTGTAAGTCGTAGAATTTATGTTATGACGATGAAACGAAAGAAAAACAAAGGAACAAAAGATTAATTATTAACAATAACAATTAGGATAACGATAACAACAACAAGTGACCATTTAAATAGGCTTCTATAACAAAAGTACGTTTATTGCTGTAGGTTGCTCCTTGTGTCGGCCCAGATGCCCAGTTGTCACGATAAGGCTCTTTATGTGTCCTGTTTCCCTAATGCAGGGAAGGTGGTTACTTGTGAGCCACACTTGTGTCGCCTATTTTCAGTGTAGCTTTCTCTAGCCATTTTGTTTATTATTTATGTAGATTCCACAAACTACTGTTATGAAGGCTTCTTCAACTGTATGATTCATGTTAATTAGCGTAAGCCTGGGAGAAATGGTTATCATTTGTTGTCTACAGTAGAAAGAAAAGCGAATCCGTACCCAAGTTTGTCTTCAATTGACCTACGCTTTCTATTAGATCACGAGAAACAACTGAGTAACGCTTTCTATTAGATCACGAGAAACAACTGAGTAACGATAGCATTTTAAGAAATTACAAACTATACACCTTCCGCCTCCCTCAAAAAAAGAAGAAAAGAGACACAATTGTTCACACAAATACACACATACACACACCATAAGATTTCTCAAATATTTATTGGCGCTGACAATGAATATTTCAATATTTATGTTATGTTAATGCCTAAACACCTGTTGTACACAGAAGAGGTCGCAGACAAGTACGACGATAGGATTGCATGCAACATTATCAGTTTTACTAAAATTAATTGCTAAATTGTAGCCCTAGCGAAGTTACATGCTAAGTTTTACTTGTAGGAATTACACTTATGTGAATAACAACGAAAGCAAAACAAGGTAGTCAATTAATACAGCAATGTCTTCGAAAACAAAGCAATGAGTAAGAACTATGCTTCTGCAACGCAAAGTCTACAATAAGACACAAGTATTGGGGTATTTACTGGACATGACTTTACGCTCGCTCTTACGGGTGCCTAGTTTGTGTCAGATGAACAAATGCTGGCTTATACCTCTTCTTTGATATGTTTGCCTAATACAGAATGACTGGCTGTTGCTAGAAGAGATGTGGCGCAGTCAGCGACGAACTTACTAAATTATATATAGCCAGTGAATCGTCAACGTCATCACCATCACCATCATTATTATTATTAATTTATATTCTGCTCCCGTTTCTGCTATAATTATTGCTAATTCGTAGCACCATCTCCATTAATTTAATTTTTTTATTTTATGTAAGCTAGTCAAAGGAAAACTTACTATGGCTTCGAGAACAAAGGACCTGGGTAAACAAATGTGCTTCTCTAACGAAAAGTAGACATACACACAATTTATATATAAATCCCTTATGCAAATTCAAGAATTGTGAAATTGCGGTATTGAATTCTTGGGTTCAAATCATATCTGATTCGTAACAATGAAGAGAGAGAAACAAAATCTGATGTGTTGCAGTCATATATGACTTTTTCTACCTAATATATTTATTTTGATATAATTTTTGCACAGTATGAAGAGCTATATTGTTTTTAATTTACGTTAATTGTAATAAATCCTGGTAGACATAAATTTATTAGATATTTTGTTGAATTTATAAATCGTAGAATGTTATGACGGTGAAACGAAAGTAAAACAAGGGAACATTAATTATTAACAATAGCAATTAGGATAACGATAACAACAAGAAATGAGTATTTAAATAGACTTCTGTAACAAAAGAACGTTTATTGCTATAGGTTGCTCCTTGTGTCGGATCAGCAGATGCGCAGTTGTCTCGTTAAGGCTCTTTGTGTATCATGTTCCCCTAATACAGCGAAGGTAGTTGTTGCTTGTGAGCCACACTTGTGTCGCCTATCAGTGCTATTTATGTAACTTTCTCTAGCCATTTTGTTTATTATTTATGTAGATTCCACAAACTACTGTTATGAAGGCTTCTTCAACTGTATGATTCATGTTAATTAGCGTAAGCCTGGGAGAAATGGTTATCATTTGTTGTCTAAAGTAGAAAGATAAGCGAATCCGTACCCAAGTTTGTCTTCAATTGACCTACGCTTTCTATTAGATCACGAGAAACAAGTGAGTAAACGATAGCAGTTTAAGAAATTACAAACTATACACCTTCCGCCTCCCTCAAAAAAAGAAGAAAAGAGACACAATTGTTCACACAAGCACACACATACACACATCATAAGATTTCTCAAATATTTATTGGCGCTTACAATGTATATTTCAGTATTTATGTCCTGTTAATGCCTAAACACCTTTGGACTCAGAAGAGGAGGCAGAAAAGTACGACGATAGGATTGCATGCAACATTATCAGGTTTGGCTGTAATTAATTGCTAAAGTGTAGCCCTAGAGAAGTTACATGCTAAGTTTTACTTGTAGGAAATACACTTATGTGAATAACAACGAAAGCAAAACAAGGTAGTCAATTAATACAGCAATGTCTTCGAAAACAAAGCAATGAGTAAGAACTAGGCTTCTGCAACACAAAGTCTACAATAAGACACAAGTATTGGGGTATTTACTGGAAATGACTTAACGCTCGCTCTTACGGGTGCCTAGTTTGTGTCAGATGAACAAATGCTGGCTTACACCTCTTCATCCATATTGTGACTTTGTGGGTTCGTGAAATGAAAAGTCCAATTACACCACTCAAAAATGTTCTTTATTTCCACCGACTTACAGTTTAACACTTGCCAATTACACAGTATTACGTAATGCACACAATTACAATTCACCAGTTCGTCCGTTACAATTTCACTTGTACTCGCGATTACATCAACTCCGATACTCATACACAGTTACGTACAGTCTCCCGTTGCACAATCTTTTCGTTCATTAACACGTCACTGACTAACACTGCCTTCTTACACCAAGAACTGTCCTCACTCACACACTAACCAACAACTGACTAACTCTGACTGACTAGCTGCAGCCCTTTTTATAGGCATCTCGCCGACTTCTCGGCTTTTCTAGTTCCCAGGCGACGTTTCCAGATGATGAACGATCCCGTAATTTCTGGAACCAGGTGGAAGAGACACAGACCGCACAATTATGTTTCTTTCCCCAGCCGTCCTTGTCACCACTATAAGACAAACGAGGGGAGGGCGTAGCTAACACGGACCTCCCCCGTCTTCCGCTCCCAGCTGCCTTCACAGGGTGTTCCAGCGCTCGCGTTACAATATGTTTGCCTAATACAGAATGACTGGCCGTTGCTAGAAGAGATGTGGCGCAGTCAACGACGAACTTACTAAATTATATATAGCCAGTCAATCGTCATCGTCAACACCATCACCATCATTATTATTATTAATTTATATTCTGCTCCCGTTTCTGCTATAATTATTGCTAATTCGTAGCACCATCTCCATTAATTTAATTTTCTTGTTTTATGTAAGCTAGTCAAAGGAAAACTTACTATGGCTTCGAGAACAATGGACCTGAGTAAACAAATATGCTTCTGTAACGAAAAGTAGACATACCCATAAATTATATATAAATCCCTTATGCAAATTTAGAAATTGTGAAATTGCGGTATTGCATTCTTGGGCTCAAATCAAAGCTGATACGTAACAATGAAGAGAGAGAAACAAAATCAGATGTGTTGTAGTCATATATGATTTTTTCTACCTAATATATTTATTTTTAATATAATTTTTGCACAGTATGAAGAGCTATATTGTTTTTATTTTTCTTTAATTTTAATAAATCCCAGTAGACATAAATTGATTAGATATTTTGTTGAATTTATAAATCGTAGAATTTATGTTATGACGGTGAAACGAAAGTAAAACAAAGGAACATTAATTATTAACAATAACAATTAGGATAACGATAACAACAAGACATGAGTATTTAAACAGACTTCTGTAACAAAATAACGTTTATTGGTGTAGGTTGCTTCTTGTGTCGGGCCAACAGATGCGCAGTTGTCCCGTAAAGGCTCTTTGTGTATCATGTTCCCCTAATACAGCAAAGGTGGTTATTACTTGTGAGCCACACTTGTGTCGCCTATTTGCAGTGCTATTTATGTGACTTTCTTTAGCCATTTTGTTTATTATTTATGTAGATTCCACAAACCACTGTTAGGAAGGCTTCTTCAACTGTATGATTCATGTTAATTAGCGTAAGCCTGGGAGAAATGGTTAACATTTGTTGTCTACTGTAGAAAGATAAGCGAATCCGTAACCAAGTTTGTCTTCAATTGACCTACGCTTTCTATTAGATCACGAGAAACAACTGAGTAAACGATAGCAGTTTAGGAAATTACAAACTATACAACTTTCGCCTCCCTCAAAAAAAAAGAAAAAAAAAAAAAGGAGAAAAGAGACACAATTGTTCACACAAGCACACACATACACACATCATAAGATTTCTCAAATATTTATTGGCGCTGACGATGTATATTTCAATATTTATGTCCTGTTAATGCCTAAACACTAGCTGTACACAGAAGAGGCGGCAGAAAAGTACGACGATAGGATTGCATGCAACATTATCAGGTTTGGCTAAAATTAATTGCTAAATTGTAGCCCTAGCGAAGTTACATGCTAAGTTTTACTTGTAGGAATTACACTTATGTGAATAACAACGAAAGCGAAACAAGGTAGTCAATTAATACAGCAATGCCTTCGAAAGCAAAGCAATGAGTAAGAACTAGGCTTCTGCAACACAAAGTCTACAATAAGACACAAGTATTGGGGTATCTACTGGAAAAGAATTCACGCTTGCTCTTACGAGTGCGTAGTTTGTGTCAGATGAACAAATGCTGGCTTATACCTCTTCATTGATATGTTTGCCTAATACAGAATGACTGGCTGTTGCTAGAAGAGATGTGGCGCAGAGTCAACGACGAGCTTACTAAATTATATATAGACAGTGAATCGTCATCGTCAGCACCATCACCATCATTATTAATTTATATACTGCTCCCGTTTCTGCTATAAATATTGCTAATTCGTAGCACCATCTCCATTAATTTTTTTTTTTGTTTTATGTAAGCTAGTCAAAGGAAAACTTACTATGGCTTGGAGAACAAAGGACCTGAGTAAACAAATATGCTTCTGTAACGAAAAGTAGACATACTCATAAATTATATATAGATCCCCTATGCAAATTCAGAAATTGTGAAATTGCGGTATTGAATTCTTGGGTTCAAATCAAAGCTGATACGTAACAATGAAGAGAGAGAAACAAAATCTGATGTGTTGCAGTCATATATGACTTTTTCTACCTAATATATTTATTTTGATATAGCGTTTGCACAGTATGAAGAGCTATATTGTTTCTTATTTACGTTAACTGTAATAAATCCTAGTAGACATATATTTATTAGACATTTTGTTGAATTTATACATCGTAGAATTTATGTTATGACAGTGAAACGAAAGGAATACAAAGGAGCAAAAGAATAGTTATTAACAATAACAATGAGGATAACGATTACAACAAGAAATGAGTATTTAAATAGGCTTCTGTAACAAAAGTACGTTTATTGCTTGCTGTAGGTTGCTCCTTGTGTCGGACCAACACATGTGCAGTCGTCCCGTTAAGGCTCTTTGTGTGTCCTGTTCTCCTAATACACGGAAGGCGGTTGTTACTTGTGAGCCACACGAGTGTCGCCTATTTGCAGTGCAATTTATGTCACTTTCTCTAGCCATTTTGTTTGTTATTTATGTAGATTCCACAAACTACTGTTATGAGGGCTCCTTCAACTGTATGATTCATGTTAATTAGCGTAAACCTGGGAGAAATGGTTATCATTTGTTGTCTACTGTACAAAGAAAAGCAAATTCGTAACCAAGTTTGACGCAGTGTGTTCAATTATTTTTTTTTTTTTTATTTTTTTTATTTTATTTTATCCATCGATCAGCAATTATGCTTTACAGATGTTTGTTATAAGATACATAGGAACAGGACACATAACAATGGAGGTAGCCATGAACGACTCCTCTAACTAAATATGGAGGATAACTGTAACACAAATTGAGAACTTAAAGTCTTATGGTAGTAATCACGTGTCTGAGTCTGTGCTGGAGACGTCACTCAGGAGAAGATCTTGGGGCAGTCTGCGCTTCAGGCGAGTTGGCTGGCGAGTGCGACAGCCGAGACGGTACGTAACAGCTCCAGGGACCTCCTGGAGATGGTAAAAGAATGGACGTGCCAGGCGTCGGATGTATTGGTGAACGGGTAAAAGACCAAACTCATGATGAAGCTGCTGGTTTCGGATGAACCATGGAGCGTTTGTAACTGTACGAAGCACCCTGTTTTGTAGTACCTGCAGTCGGCGGAGATTAGTCTTACAGGTGCCACCCCAGACTGGAGCTGCATAGGTAAAAATAGGACGGACTAGAGATGTGTAAAGAAGCAGGGAGGATTCATAACCAAGTGAAGTGCGCCTGTTGAGTAGAGGGTACAGTTTTGATAGCCGGGCAAACGCAAGCGTAACAGACCGACAGATGTGGGCGTTCCAAGTAAGTCGGGTGTCCAGTAACACCCCAAGGTATTTCACTGGCACATTGCTTGGTAACCATGAGAGCGGTTCCCCCAGCAGCCGTAGTGAAGGAGGATCCCTATAAGGTCGTAAAGAGAAGATCTTAACCTCTGTCTTGTTAGTATTGAGGGAAATGCGCCAGTGAGAGAACCAATGAGCTAATTGATCTAGGGCAATTTGCAGTTTCTGAATGGCATGAAGAATATTGGCGTGAGAATAATAGAGAGCAGTATCATCTGCGTATAACGCCGTACAAACTGGAGCTATATCAGGAAGATCATAAGTGAATATATTAAAGAGGAGTGGTGCAAGTACTGAACCTTGAGGTACACCTGCTAAAATAGGCTGTCGGGTGGATGTGAAACCAGCAATGCGCACCACAAAGGTTCTATTGGTGAGAAAACTTGCTATGATTTGTATCAGATAATAAGGGAGACCAATGCGATATGCTTTAAGTAGTAGTCCACTGTGCCACACCTTGTCGAATGCCTGGGCGATATCTAGGAATGCTGCTACGGTGTATTGCCTGTTTTCGAAACCTTGAATAATAGACTGCGTGATTCTGAGCAATTGGTGAGTGGTAGCATGCTTCGGGCGAAAGCCAAACTGAAAAGACGGAATTATCTGATTATGGATCAAAAAATGAGAAATACGTTGATGAATAATCTTTTCAAAAAGCTTAGAAAGTGTAGGTAATAAGCTGATTGGTCTGTAACTTGAGGGAAGATTTTTTGGCTTGTTGGGCTTGTGGAAGACTATAATTTCCGCATGTTTCCATGTAGATGGAAAATGACCAATGCGCAGAGCAGCATTGAAGATTGATGATAAATAAGCTAGGGCTTTGTTTGTCAAATTCTTCAGCACAACGTTAGGGATAAGGTCATGACCGGGAGACTTTTTAACGGGAAGACGATGAATAAAGCGGGACAATTCACGTGGAGTAGTGAACGAAATTCTGTTGTGCGCTGTAGGACGAAGTTGGTACTCAAGGAGTTCCCTGTCCACGGAAGAGGGAATATTAGAGTCAAGACAGGTGTTAGGCGTGAATGTACGCTCGTAGTGAGTAGCTAGAGCGTCACACTTGGCAGCAGAGTCACTCAAAAGGGTCCCATCAACCTGAAGAGGTGGAATCACTGTCGGCTCTCGCAGAATCCTCTTAGTGATGTTCCATAAGGTATGATCTCCGGGACGGATAGTGGCTAATTGTCGCTGGTACTCCTGAAATCGGTGTTGCTCTAGTGCGGTCCGTACTTGTCGAATGAGACTATTTAATCTTTGGCGCAGCCAGGGTAGACGCTGACGTTGCCACAATCGACGGATGCGATGTTTCTCTTGGATGAGTTGAGTAATATGGATAGGCAAGGAGGGGAAATGGCGAGGTTGAGGACTGCGGACAGTAGAGGATCGTACACTGGAAGAGAGCGCAGAGGTAAAATGGTGAACGGCAGTGTCAATGGCATCCGCATTACCCAGTTGATAAGAGGTGTGGAGTGCAGCATCCAGGTGTGTGCGAAAGATGTCCCAGTTGACAAAACCATCGATGAGTCGCGGGATTTGTGGCAAAATATCAGGAGTGAGGTTAAATGTGACCAACACTGGACAGTGATCGGAATCGAGCGCTGGCAGTGCAGAAATCGATGCAGGTAATCGTATATTGCGATGTACCCCAATGTCCAAAATGTCAGGAGCTACCTGTAGGTTGCCAGAATAGTAAGTCGGTTCTGTGGGAGCCAGTATGTGAAGACCAGTGGCATTAATAGTGTCAAACAGACGCCGTCCATTCGGGTTTGTGACTCTACAGCCCCAAGAAGTGTGCTTCGAGTTCAAATCCCCTAGCAAGAGAGTGCAGCTTTCTGCTGGGAAAAGGAAAGAGAAATAGTGAGTATTAAGCTTACTATTTGGGGGCTTGTAAGCACTCATTAGAACGAGATCGTTGCTATCGCGAAGCGAGAGTTTAACGCCCACTACCTCAAAACCGGGAATCACAGGTAGGAATATTTCATGATGAGTCAGAGAACGTTTAACTAGCACAGCTACTCCCCCAGAGGCGGTAGGTGCATTCCGATCAAATCTATAAATCCTGTAGCCTGGAACGGAGAAACGTTCATTCGGGAGAAGATGAGTCTCGGTGATACAGGCAGCATCTATACTGTGCAAGCTGAGAAAGGCAGCGAAGGAGGCACGTTTAGTGCGTATGCCATTAGCGTTCCAGTTCAGGAGAGTGAGTGATGAAAGAGATGGCCTATTACACGCCACCATTGCGGAAAGTAGTTAGAAGAGCGTTTTGGAAACATTGTGTAAATTGCGGTAAGAGAGGAGTGAGGAACGTGGATAAAGAATTTAGAAGTTGAGTGAACAGGCTAATTAGCAGAGCCGAGAGAGATGAAGAGTCAGAGGGATCTTGTTGTGCAGTAGTACGCCTCGTCGAGGAAGCAGAAGTTACACTGGCATAAGTTGCTGGTGAAGAAGTTGAAGGTACTGGTGATGCAGCTGGGGGTTGTAATGGTTGCTGTGCAGGATTGTCTGATTGTTGTAGGGGACGGGAGCGATGAGAATTCCCAGGCTGTTGCCTTGTGTTGCTATTTTGTGTTCTGAATTTCAGTTCTAAATAATGCCGACAACCTCGGTAGTTAGCTGGATGGTTTTCATGACAATGAACACACTGAGCTGGAGTGTCTCTCGGTTTAGTGCACTGTGAGAAGTGATGATTTTCTAGACAGCGAACACACCTCGGGGTCAGCTGACAATAGTTCTTTGTGTGACCGTAATTCTGACAGCGGGTGCATTGCGGTATGTCAGTGTTACGACGGCGATGTTCCACCTTAACAACACTGTAGAACAGGCGAGTTAGGTTGAGTATGGCTTTACCATCATCGCTGTTTAACAATTCCACCGCACAGAGAGGAATGGGTTGTTTCGACCGATTCATAAGTCGAGAGACCTTCCGCACTGGGTAGTTCTGTAAGCACAGTTCGTCATAGATTTCCTTATCAGTGAGCGAAGGAGGGATGTCTCGGATAATTACCGAGAAAAGCTTATCTGTCGGATTTCTGTAAGTGTAGTATTCCTGTTGTATGGAGCTGAAGTATGTAGTAAGTTTACGGAAATCGTCAGAAGTAGAGGGATGAACCTTAAGGATAGACCCGCGAAGCTCTGTGTGAAATTCAGAGGTAACATTATTTTTTAGATCTTGTAATAGAAGTTGATAGTTACCAATGTTGCGCAAGCAAATTGGTGGAACTCTTTCCTTAGGTGTCTCGGAGTTGCTTGTCTCGTCCATGGCTGTGTTGTCTTCTAGTAGTGCGAAGCGGTTGTGCGTGGAAACAGAGTAAGCATAGCGCGAGGCACTTGTTTGTTCTGATGGGGCAGCTGTACAGCGACGTTTGCTCGGGCCAGCTGTGGCAGCAGCATGTGTAGCAGCGCGACTAGAGCTGGTTGCAGGTGAACTGTTAGATGGGGCAGTCTCATGCATGATAACGTCACTCGTAGTTTTAGCGGTAACTATAGCAGCAGTTGACGTGGTAAGATGTAATTGTGACGGGCGTAAGGGTGATTGACGCACTGGTGAATTAGGATTAAAAGTATTGGTGCGAGAAACCTGGGTTGGCTGCGTAGACACTGGTTGAGCTTGCTGTAGAGGCACTGGTAACTGTGGGAATTCACTAGTGGTATTATAAACCATATCGATAGCTG
>CM060958.1:54270361-54289599 GCA_030765055.1 Mantis religiosa | reverse complement strand
TACTGCAACAGACCAGCCGTTCTGTATTAGGGAAATATAAACAGTTGTGAGCTGTACACAGACAAGAGCGCAGCTGTACGTGTCAACCACTTGGTTAATGTGATTATTATAGACGACTCATTTGCATTTCTTTAATTTGTATTGACATGAAATAAAGACAACTGCTTATAAAAAGATATTCATGTTAAATTTATTACCGCAAATGTTTATTAGAATGATAGTGAATTGAAGAAATAACAGTATTTATAAGATAGATTGTAGAAGCTTATTAAAGGAACTGATGATATATGTGAGGGCAACACAGTTTTAATAACTCTCTCTCTCTCTCTCTCTCTCTCTCTCTCTCTCTCTCTCTCTCTCTCTCTCTCTCTCTCTCTCTCTCTCTCTCTCTCTCTCTCTCTCTCTCTCTCTCTCTCTCTCTCTCTCTCTCTCTCTCTCTCTCTCTCTCTCTCTCTCTCTCTCTCTCTCTCTCTCTCTCACACACACACACACACACACACACACACACACACACACACACACACAAACACACACACATATCCAGTGGATAGGGACTTCCACTAGAAGAACATGTCAGGAAGCCTCCTGCATCCATATAAAGCATTTTTTTTTAAAAAAATATGTGTATATGTGTGTGTCTGTGTGTTGTTCAATCAAAATGCCTTAAGACTAACGAAACTACAAAGAGCTTTACAAAATAGAGTTTATCTCAGATAATTCTCTTTTGGCATCAGTCATTTCCGAGATATTCCGAGATATTGGCTTTGCTTTTTTGGAGTTTTGCCATTTTAACAGCGTCGGTATTTGGTTGTTTCTTGTGATGTTAAACGAAAGAAATGTAATTCAACACAATCATATATCCTTGTCGCTTTTAGACAAATGACTATCCATTGTTTTTTCTCCCTCCTTGTACTCACAAATAAATGTGTAGTGAAACCATTTTGTAACGTAACACGAAATAGATTAGAAAAACAAACCTGCGTATTAACACTGCTTTTTAACATTGTTTATTTTATTTATTCATCTTCTGATCGTTGCACATGCTATGGGATACGTCAATAGAAAGAACAAAAGGATACGACAATAAATAATACAATAATTCAATAATACATAATAAAACGAATAAATATAATGATTAAAAGAATACGACGAAAGATAAAAATAGATGATGGTGGGTAAAGGAAGCTGTTGAGCTATGTATATTTACCAAAATATATTGTGTAAGGCAGAGTTCTTTAACTGTTCTTGCAACAGCCAGCCTTTCTGTATTAGGCAAACATAACTATGAAGAGGTATACACCAGCTGTTCATCTGACACAAACCGGGAGAGCCCGAGAGGGAGCACTGTCAAGTACTTTCCAATAAATACCACAACAATACTTTTGTCTTAATGCAGGCTTTGTGTTGCAGAAGCCTATTTGTTTACTCAGTGTTCTATTTTCTAAAGGCATTGTTGTATTGACTACTCTGTTCTACTTTCGTTGTTATTCACATAAGTCTAATTGATACAGGTAAAACTTACGTGTGACTTGCTAGGGCTACAATTTAGCAATTAATTTTAGCAAAATCCTGATCATGTTGCATGTAATCATATCGTCGTACTAGTTTGCCACCTCTTCTGTGTACAACTAGCGTTTACGCATTAACAGAACATAAATATTGAAATAAATATCGTCAACGGCAATAAATATTTGAGAAATATGCTCTGTGAGAGAAAGAGAGAGAGAGAGAGAGAGAGAGAGAGAGAGAGAGAGAGAGAGAGAGAGAGAGAGAGAGAGAGAGAGAGAGAGAGAGAGAGAGAGAGAGAGAGAGAGAGACAGGGACAGAGAGAGAATGACTGAGTAAACGATTGTGGCTTGTTTTCTTTTTTTGGTGAGGGGACAATACGCATAGTTCTTAAACTGCTGTCGTTATTCATTTGTTTCTCGTGATCTAATAGAACACGTAGGTCAGTTCAAGACTAACACATAGGTTCAAACATAGTTACGGATTCGCTTTTCTTTCTACAATCATCAACAGCAAAATCTATATTAATGATACCCGTTTCTCCAAGAGTTATGCGAACATGAAGAAGCCTTCGTATCAATAGTTTGTGGAATCTATATAAATAATAAACAGAATGGCTAGTAAACGTTACGTGAATCAATTATGGACTTAAAATTCGGCGACACGGCGATAAGGCGACACGCGGACACTCGTGTAGCTCACAAGCAACAACCACCTTCCGTGTATTAGGAGAACAGGACACACAAAGAGCCTTAACGTGACAACTGTACATCTGCTGGTCCGACACAAGGAGCAACATATAGCAATAAATATTTTTGTTACAGATGCCTATTTAAATACTCATTACTTACTAGCGTTATTTACATGATTATTATTTTATTTCTTTGTTTTTATTTCGTTACAAAGTCAAAACGTAAATTCCACTATTTACAAATTATGAAAGGGTTAAAGAACAATTAATTTCCATTAATTGTACCTAAGAGTGGTGCGAACTATAAAGCCCGGGCCTTAAAGTACTTACAGCATAGTAAGTCGCCATTAAGGTAGTTGTCTCATGTGTTTATGAGAACTCCTAGCTGTTTACCGGGAGAAACACGAGTCAATTGGATGATTTAATGTCATATTGGCTATAGTAGCTCAAATGGTTAGAGCGGCTGGACGGAAACCAGGAGATCCGTGATTCAAATCCCAGCTATGGCATTGAATTTTTCAGTCTGGTTCTACCCTTTCATAGTGCGTCCTACACACGGCTAGTGTGAACGAACATTTAATTTCTATTTATAAATTTATAAAAAAATTCTAATAAATTTGTTTCTACTTGGATTTATGTAAATTATGAATTAGCGTAAATTAGAAACAATATAGCTTTTTGTACTATGCAGAAACTGTATCAAAATAAATCATATTAGGTGCAAAAGGTCATATGACTGCTACACATTAGATTTTGTTTCTCTCTCGTCTTTGTTACGTATCTGATTTAAGCGCAAGATTTCAAAATCGAAATTTCAAAATTCGTGAATTTTGTATAAAACATTATAAACTTAAAACTTAAAATTTTTCAAGCAGTAAAAGGAAGAAGCCAAATATTTTATTTGCTGAATATAACTATAATACATATAGAATTTGGATATTTGTACATAACATTTATAGTGTAGGCATATTGTGTCGCATTTTCTGTGGATCCTTTACATTTCATAGGAATGTCTGGTTGTAGGATAAGTATTAAGAGAATATCATGCCACAAAAATATTTATACCTCATTCAATTTATAAATACGTTGTAATTTTAAGTGCGTTGCTATTTAGTTGTTTCTCTTCTATTATGGAAAAAGATGGGCCTTTTAAACAAATGACGGGTTCCACTATTCCGTTATAGGTAGATATGTATTATGTGTGTAGCTACATTTTGTAAGTGTAAGTGAAGCTGCTACGAAAGGAAACCTTTGCAATACTGGTTTGTACAACTAACTGTAAAACCATACAAATTCTCTCGTTTTTGAGTTGTTCTTGCGACGGAAAAATTTAATCGCCTTTTTAGAGATACCATAAGATAATTTCTATTAAAGGGAATACGTATATCTCAATTTATACTTTTCCTTACAGAAGTTACTGTTTAATCATGTCCTTTGTTTCCTTTTCTAGCTACACAAAAAAAATGAATGGAGATTGGTGCTAGGAATTGGCAATAATTTTAACAGAAATTCAAGCAGTATATAAACTAATAACAATAATGCTGATGATGACATTCCAGCTGCAATTTATTTACTTCATTGTTGATTCTTGCTCCACATCTCTTCCAGCAACAGCCAGATATTCTGTATTAGCAGAACATAAACACAGAGGAGGTATATCCACGAGAGTCCGGGTGACCATCCTTTATTAGCAGAGAGCGCCAATTTGATCCGAGAGTTTATTTGTTTATTTAGTTTCCTTTTCCGCAAATGCTGGTATTGTTTTTCTTTTATAGTTTTTATTTATTTTTCCATAAAGAGATTGACATTACAAATCAACCACATACCGATAAATGCTAAAAATGCTAAATCGCTTCTCATAATGGATGCTACAATGAAAGATACATATCTGAACTGAAAGTTTAACTGTATTCACCAGAAGCTAATTGTATAACATTTTTAAAGAATGCATTGTATAAAATTCTGTAGACAAAATCATGTAAGTGCAAGTCAAATTGTTTCTTTCCTTTTTATTGTAATAAAGCATAGGTTACTTTTATATCAAGATCTTATTAGTTATAATTAGTATTAATTATGTACTCCATAGCTACTTACGTAAGTAGTGGAAGTAGAGGAACATTTGATGTCGAGGTTTTACAGGAATGCATGCTTCTCAGGTACCCCGAATTCTCTCCCCCCCCCCCCCCCAATTCTTTTTGTTTTGCGATTCACACACACAGAGAGAAATAACTATAAATAAACTACATATAACTATAAATAACTATGATAGACGTTTGTCTAAGAATGTTTTTGCAGGGCTTCAGAGACTTTAAAAGCAGCCACTTTAAGTGAAATCTCGAAATTGTATTTTGAATGGAATGCAATAGTTCATTTAAATACGTAGAAGAGGGATTTAACAAAGGAAACAAAATAAGCTCAAATGCTTCCAGACACAAAAGCCGAATAAACAAAAATTCTTATCCCTCAGCTGATTTAGGGCGGGTTTTTGCGGGCCCTTGTGGCTATATAACTCTTCAAGGTTTATGTTCTCCTAATACAAAGAGGATGAACGTGGCTAGAAGTGATGGGAATTTATATACGACGTTTTAATTTGACACTAACTGTAAGTTTTTGAGGACGTAAATTACAAAAAAAAAAAAAAAAAAAAAAAAGACAGCTGAGAAGGGAGCAGAGGCATCCGAGCCACACCCACCAATTAATCTCAGTCACTAACTGAGGGGACGATTAGGGAAGTATCACTTGTCGCTGGCCGCCTCTTCTCCCCACCCCTGCCGTCTGGAACCTTCGCGGTGATTCACTGAAACCAGTGGCTTCGAGAAAACAGCGATATTCCTATAAAAAGGGCTGCAGTGAGTGAATTGAGTGAGTTCTTGGCGAGCAGCGAAGCAGCGCCGTGCTAGTGTACGGACGAGAAGACTGTGTACGTGCATCGGAAGAGTGTGCGTAACTGTGAGCGGCAGTGGAACTATAACGGACGAACTGGTGAAACGTAATTGTGTGCATTACGTAATTCTGTGTAATTGGCAAGTGTTCAACTGTAAGTCGGTGGAAATAAAGAACATTTTTGAGTGGTGCAATCGGACTTTTAATTTCACGAACCCACAAAGTCACAGTATTTTGGGATATGTTAACCCTTATTTGTTGAACATTACATCTAAAAATGCTTTGTGTAGATTGAGTAGGCACTAGTTCTTCTACTAAAATTATCAATATCCAATTTTTGGATGGAATTCTCCGTCTCCACATATGTAATAAAGAGTTAAATGATTTTTTTATCTAATACAATTTTTTAAAAAAAGTCTATAAACTATTCTTAAGAATAATGGAATGCTAAATAAGTTTTATTTTATGACAATACAAACCGAAGAAATAATCACATTAAGGAAGCCGTTTAGACATACAGATGCGGTGTTGTATCTGTAGAGCTCTTACCTCTTTATGTTTCCCTAATACAGAAGGGACTGCTCAGAGTCTGCAAGACGACGACGACGAGGACGATGACGATGACGACGACAACGACGACGACAACGACGACAGGAAACGTAATGTTTTAATGTTAATGCCACAGTAATATTATTTTAAACATTTTTTTCGTATAACTAAACAAACCAAAGAAATAAAATGAACTACGTAATAAAGAAAAAACAATTATAAAATAAAACATAATGAAGCAAAACTTTTTATGGTGGTGGCGATCAAGTGTTACCACAGCTCCACGTTGTGCGCCAATTTGAAGCAAATATAATTGGTGAACCATGACAAATATGATTGGCGAGCAATGAGGTTTCTCCCAGGGTATGCGTGGATGTGCGTAAGAAGGAGATTTTCACAACACTGGAATGCCCGTATCCAAATTATTTATCCACTGCTTCTTCTTTTCAATTATCGAAATGGAAGTTGCCGACCGAGGGTTACCAATCTCGGTTTAGAGCTACAGAATGCTAATTGTTTATTACTCGATAAATTTTGATGACCCGACAAATATTCAAGACAGAATAAGTTGACCGCTCTAATAGGCTTCACGTCTCAGACTCCTCTGCTCGGCTTCAAGCCGAAGACCGTTTATAATGGCTTCCTAGCCGCGAACTAGCCATATCGGCTACACGCCGAAGAGTGCCCTCTGACCACAGCTGCGCGCGTGTATATCTCTTTCACTCTCAAAATTCCTTTTCAGACAAAATCCCTTTGTGGCTGTTTTGGTTGCCATTGTAAATGATCCAAAGAATTCCCTATTCATACATATCAAGTGACAATTCCTTTAGAAATCTTCTAAGGACACTGCTTCTTAAATGGCTTTGTTATAACACTTTCCCCAACTCATCTGGCCTTGCCCCTTGTAGTAACAAAGAACCAACATTCCTTTGACATCTATCATGATTCTTTGCTTCTGGCAAACCATAATTTGGGTATCAATAACAATAATACTTGCAGAACAAGTGACTGATAATAATCAGGCTTCAGGAATAAACATACATTTTTACTGGGGGAATGTTGCTCTCATACCTGGCTTGTGAGAGACGAACAGATGAGCACGTGCTACTTCAAGGCTCTTTATGGTTTATGTTTCCCTAACATAGAAAAACTGGCCCTTCTTGTGTAAAAGGAACCACGACACTCACCTCTAAGACTGATGTACTGTATTGATTATAATTTCTCTAACTAAAACGCAACCGCATTTACAAAGGTGTAAAACCAATGAATAACAACATATTTCTGTAGATTTCTTATGCTACCTCCTTCCCCAGTAATTTGTAGTACATAGCCCTACATTTAAGTTTACTCCATTCTTTTGTCTGCACATAACTTTTATTAGTCACACCAATTTGTTAAAACTTTAATAAAATCCTAGGTATGAACTGATCCTCATAGACTATTTCTAGCAAATTCAAGATAGTGCAAAATATTTTTGGTCATATATTTCAAATATATGTAACTTTGATCAAGATAATTATGTTCCAACGCCCGGGTGACAATATCGAGGAAAATAAGAGGACGGATGCAGTGAATGTAAAACAGAAAGATGTCGCGGGGAAAATATTGGAAACGAATTTAATTCAAATGCATGTCACTACTACAAGCACCTCACAACTTGTCAGTATTACGTAAATTTAAAACGAGGTGCGGATAACAAGTGCCTTAAACGTTTCAAGACGGGAGGTGAACAATGTATTATCCACATAATTCAGTAAATTATTAAATCGCAAAGTTATTAATACTTGAAGCAAAGGCGAGATCGGCATATTCCTTTCGATGCATGTTCTAACCTCTCTTGTACTTCCGCAGTAACCGTCATAGCAACATGTTTTGACAGTCTATACCTCCGTAAAACAATTTTCTTCGGATAGTTCCTCAAAATCATTTCTCCTCCTAGGCCTTACTCTATTATGAATGCCATTTAGACAGTCTTAAATATAGCAAATCGACATCAACAGCTGAGTTCATGCTCGTCATCTTGACTATTTACAATTGTTAAGGACTTAACATTAGAAATTCGGCTTGTTAGTTTAACATGAGATTTAACACTAGTGTTACGCTAACACTTGTTGGTGAAGTGCAATTTTTGTTTTAACTATTGCTAAACTCGTGTTAAGTCTTAACATTTGTTTGTGAAATCGGGCATTACAGACACTTTTGCTTACAGGATTAACGTTATCTGAGATCTAGAATTACCATACTGTTCCCATAACATTTAAAGAAACAATTGAAAACCAACAGCAGTTCAAACAAATTACGAGCATATGCAAATTTGTAGAAATTAAGCGTAATAGTTGAATCCATTTTTAAAAAATCAAAAATTAAGAAAGGGGTTCAATAGAACAAATGAACATCTTACCTAATATCTAAGGATACAAGAAGCTATTCTGAAAAAGGAAACGTATACATTAAGATGTAAATATTATAAAATATAGATATTTTTATTAGGAATAACCTTGAAGCATTTTCTCTGTACATTTTCAGATTCCCTTGTGACGAATTTCATAACTCTTCGACGTATGTTTTACTAATAATGAAAGGCTGGTTCAGAGCTAGAGGAGGTGGCACAAAACGACGAGGAAGGGTCATGGTAGTGAATTTTCATAAAAGTGATTTAATTCTGGTCAAATTTATACTAAAATTAATGCTAATTCGTAAGGTCAACAAAGAGAGACATTACTAAAGTTCTAGCCTATATGTAACTTTTATAAAAACCAAAGAAATACGAATAAATTCTGTTGTCAGAGTAACAAAGCCTCTTCAGGGTTTATGTTTTCCTTCTTCAGCAAGGCTGGACCTTGTAACAAGTACGACGACGAGTTTGTTGGTTATGTTTTCGTGCCATGTGGTTTCAGGAAGTGGTGCAACTAATATATTTAAAAAGAAAAGATCTATACCGAATATAATATACCTTGTTATTCATTCAGTAATCTTCTAACGACACGACATGATGTTAAAAAGAAAATCCTCAAACTATCCTTTGAATGGGCAATTTTTTTTTTTTGAAAATTATGATTTTTTTACAGAACAGTTTAAACTATTTTGAATTCACGTAATTTTTTTCTATCTAATTCATTTATTTTAATACAATTCATTTATCTACGCCACTCTTGTTCTGATAAGCATTTATTGAAATAAATTTAGTAAATATTTTGTTGCATATGTAAGTAGCCTTTATTTCATAATAGTATTTAAAAAAAAGAAAAAACAAAGAATATAATAATCACATTAACCAAGCTGTTTAGACGTACAGATGGGCTCTGGTCTCTGTACAGCTCTTAGCGGTTTATGTTTCCCTAATACAGAACGGCTGGCCAAAGTCAAGAATAAAGGAGAGCTGTCAGAACGACGGCAGAAATGTTTTTTAAAACGTTTCTGTAATACAATAACTATACGAACCAAATAAATAAAATAAGCAAAATAATAACGACAAAAGAATAGTAAAATAAAACAATATAATAAAGCTTGGAGAACAAGGAACTGATAAATAATAGCTCTCATGGTTGGTTTGAGAGAGACGAACAGATGAGCACGCTCTTTATAGGTTCTGTCTCTCTAATATAGAAAAACTGGCCGTTATTTGTGAGAGCTACACTAGAATGTAACAATATGAAATAGCGTGCAAGACTGGAAGTAACCACGACAGTCAACTCTAAGTCTGATGTGCATTGATTATAATTTCTCTAACTGAAAAGCAACCACATTTGAAAGTATTTACAAATACGTAAAAAAACTTAAACCATTGAATAACTAAATATTTCAGTAGATTTCTTATGCAGTCTCCCTCCCTTAATTTTACAAACCCACAAAGTCACAATATTTAAGTTCATATTAGCCGTTTTTATTTATAAACATTAAATTCATCACATATTTGCAATCTTACTCATAATTCCAGACTTTGTCAATTAAGGGAATAAAACTGGTTTAAGAAAACTTCCCATTGTTGAGCCGGAATTTGAACTGGCATATAATATTGTAAATAGCATGCTATAACGTGTGTGTATTTTTTTGTGTATCTGTATGCCTAACCTTTGGTTAGTGTTTTTATACCTTCTATCGTTTTTGTTGACGTAAATTAAAAGCTTATAGAAAAATTTACTCCATGAGTTTATAGGCTGGATGAATTAGCAATAACTTGGCTAACACCAAACCTTTTTTATAAGATTATTTCTCTTATAAAATACGCATTGCGTATACACCTTAATGTAAACTTTTTGTTATACCTATATGAGTATTTGTTTTCGCAGTTTCTGTCTCTAGTGTGTTTATTACTTCGTTTCGTTCGCTTTTACTTCGATTTTAAGAGAAAAGTAATTGTTATTGATCGCAAGAAAGAATTGCACGACATGTGGTTTGCAGGCTCTTCTCGCAACAGCCAGTCCATTTGTATCAGGAAAACAGAAGTAAGAAAGAGCTCTCTCTACAGGGATACGGACGCGTCACATATTTGTTCTCAATAAACGCAAAGCAGTAGTTTATTTATATTTTGATACACACGTTTTGTTGCAGCAGTCTATTTGATTACATATTTCGTTTGAGGAAGGCCTCTATGTATAGTATAAACACACAAACTTTCAGTTTGTTTAGGTTGGATTTTCCTTATAAACATTACATTTACGCACATATTAACGTTCTGCACGTGTTTGCAGAACCTAGGGAGATGAATTAATCCTGAGTTAAAAAATAGGTCCCAAACTCTAGCTGAGAATCGAACCCAGGACCAGACACTTGAACTAGTATGTTAACCAACTGCCCCCACGAGGGTTCACTCATTCGCTTTGTTTACCCAAGCATTTGTAATGTGTGTCCCCTTTTGGTTTATTAAACAGCATGATTTCTGAAAATAATATGTAATACGTGTCTGTTGGCTGCAAGAATTAGATTTTATTTGATCACAAACTTGATGAGGATGGAGAAAACGAATTTTTTAATTCCTTGTGGCGGTATTTAGAACTAAACCGAGATCAAGTGGTAGTTAACCGCGATTAAGTCTTGGTTGTTTACCACCTCTTCTGTATTAGGGAAACATAAACAGCGAGGAGCTATCATACAGAGAGCTCTCCATTCTCTGTTTATCTGTATACACTTACTCTAATTATTAAGCCATTTACAAGCACTACAAAGAGTGCTACTGTTAATTATCTATTACAGAATGTACTTGTTATGCTTGCTTAGTTATTGAGTTTCTTGCTTCCGCAGGAATGTGCGAATTGAAGCTATTTTGTTCTTAGGTTCTTTGGGTTTTAAACATTTTCTAACACAGAGAGTTAACGTGATAGATAAATAACATGCTTTTATAAGGCGAAATTTACATCTATAAATGTCAAATTGAGTTAACATATTTGTCGACTGCACGAAATGATTTTAATGTCAATCAGTGAATTTAAAAGCTGATTTCGAAATTGATCATGATAAATGTTAACGAACTTGACACAATACCACGTTTTAGTTAGCGGAATTCTTGAGTAACTAATACTTTAAGAATACTTTCGATAAAAAGCGACATAACCATTATCTCTGCGCTTTGCAGTTCCTAAGAAGCACTTAGGACAGTTCAGCGCCACAGAGTCCGTTAAATATCAGGAGCACAGAACCTCCGAGTAGCTGTGCCGTTGCTGTTTTGTTTTCAACGCTCGCTACCATACTTGGAGTGTTTGCAAGTTTAACACGTGCTTTGGTGTTACTTTCAATTGAAGAACAGCGGCTGTGAGTAAGCCTGTAGATCTTGATGTCTGTCCGTACGCCAAAAACCGCTACAAGTAGGCAAATTATTGTGACTTCCTGGATTCGTAGAATTAAAAGTCCAATTTGCGGAAATTCAAATCGTTTATTTACGTAGAAATACACTTCGTAGCAGCAGAATTACATCACATACACAATCACAATCTACCAAGGTCGATGACCACACAAACATCGTTCTGATTACATCAGCTCTCGTTACAACAACTCTCTAAATTGTTTACTCCTTACTGTGTTTACTACAGTTCATGACTGTCTTTTGGCGAATTATCGCTTCCTTAAATACCTCATCTGATAATTCCAGACTGTTCCAGTACATTCAAGAAACCGAATAATCTCTATCAATAAAGATGTCACCTGAAATTTCCATTTATCTCAGTTTGTTTTGGCAGACCTTTATCTGCATGCTATCTTCATCAGTTCATTTGTGTAAACAAGCCGCGTTATCGCTCCTCGTGAACCTTTTATGCGCGTTGCCGTGACATTATTATCTAATTTAATTTAAAAAGGATCTCATTTTATGGATTACTGGGTACTGCAACAACATGCAAAAAGGTTTTTACAGTTTGAGTGCTTTATTTCTTGTTTTACTTGAAATGTATGCTTCGATATCACATGAACAGAAAAAGGAAAGATATTTTTAGAAACTTATTTTAATTAACGTCCTCCAACGTTAGGTCATATCGTACGATGAATGGAATGGGTGAAATAATGCTCAAATGAGCCCAGGGTCCATAGAGCTTAGTGTTACCCAACATTCGCCTTTCAGGATAATATCCAGGTAACACCCTGACCGAGAGGGGGGGGGACAGGATACGGAGGATCTGAAAAGCAAGCATTTCCAGTAAAACCTCGATATCAATTATTTTTCTACTTCCACTACTTACTTAAGTAATTATGTTGTGGAGTAAATAATTAATACTAATTGTTATAACTAATATGTTGCAATGGGTTATACCTGATATAAATGTAACATATGCTTTATTACATTAAAAAGGAAAGAAACAATTGACTTGCACTTACATGATTTTGTCTACAAAATACAATCGATTCTTTAAAACTACAATACCATTTGCTTCTGGTTAATACAGTTAAACTTTCAGTTTATATTATCTTTAGGGGAAAAATGCAAATAAAAAGTACAAAAGAAAAACAATACCAGTACTTGCCGAAAAAGGAACCGAGGAAGCAAATAAATTTCCGCAGCGAAAACTCTGTATTAGATTGGGGCATTCTGGCTGCTAAACGTCACCCAGGTCCCCGTGGATACACCTCCTCGGTGTTTATGTTCTGCTAATACAGAATGACTGGCTGTTGCTAGAAGAGATGTGGCGCAGAGAAAACGACGAACTTACTAAATTACTAAATTATATCGTCATCGTCACCATCACCATCATTATCATTATTAAATCATATTCTGCTCCCGTTTCTGCTATAATTATTGCTAATTCGTAGCACCATCTCAATTAATATAATTTTTTTTTGTTTTATGTAAGCTAGTCAAAGGAAAACTTACTATGGCTTCGAGAACAAAGGACCTGACTAAACAAATGTGCTTCTGTAACGAAAAGTAGACACACACATAAATTATATATAAATTCCTTATGCGAATTCAGAAATTGTGAAATTGCGGTATTGAATTTTTGGGTTCAAATCAGAGCTGATACGTAACAATGAAGAGAGAGAAACAAAATCTGATGTGTTGTAGTCATATATGATTTTTTCTACCTAATATATTTATTTTGATATAATTTTTGCACAGTATGAAGAGCTATATTGTTTTTATTTTTCGTTAATTGTAATTAATCCCAGTAGACATAAATTGATTAGTTATTTTGTTGAATCTATAAATCGTAGAATTTATGTTATGACGGTGAAACGAAAGAAAAACAAAGGAACAAAAGAATAATTATTAACAATAACAATGAGGATAACGATAACAACAAGAAATGAGTATTTAAATGGGCTTCTGTAACAAAATAACGTTTATTGCTGTAGGTTGCTCTTTGTGTCGGCCCAACAGATGCGGAATTGTGACGTAAAGGCTCTTTGTGTATCATGTTCCCCTAATACAGCGAAGGTAGTCGTTACTTGTGAGCCACACTTGTGTCGCCTATTTTCAGTGCTATTTATGTATCTTTCTCTAGCCATTTTGTTTATTATTCATGTATATTCCACAAACTACTGTTATGAAGGCTTCTTCAACTGTATGAATCATGTTAATTAGCGTAAGCCAGGGAGAAATGGTTATCATTTGTTGTCTACTGTAGAAAGATAAGCGAATCCGTAACCAAGTTTGTCTTCAATTGACCTACGCGTTCTATTAGATCACGAGAAACAAGTGAGTAAACGATAGCAGTTTAAGAAATTACAACCTATACACCTTCCGCCTCCCTCAAAAAAAAAAAAAAAAAAAAAAAAAAGAAAAAAAAAGAAAAAAGAAAAGAGACAGTTGTTCACACAAGCACACACATCATAAGATTTCTCAAATATTTATTGGCGCTGACGATGTATATTTCAATATTTATGTCCTGTTAATGCCCAAACACCTGTTGTACTCAGAAGAGGAGGCAGAAAAGTACGACGATAGGATTGCATGCAACATTATCAGGTTTGGCTAAAATTAATTGCTAAATTGTAGCCCTAGCGAAGTTACATGCTAAGTTTTACTTGTAGGAATTACACTTAAGTGAATAACAACGAAAGCAAAACAAAGTAGTCAATTAATACAGCAATGCCTTCGAAAACAAAGCAATGAGTAAGAACTAGGCTTCTGCAACACAAAGTCTACAATAAGACACAAGTATTGGGGTATTTACTGGAAATGAATTCACGCTCGCTCTTACGGGTGTCTAGTTTGTGTCAGATGAACTAATGCTGGCTTATAACTCTTCATTGATATGTTTGCCTAATACGGAAAGGCTGGCTGTTGCAAGAACAGTTAAAGAGCGACTCCTTTTCACGATAGATTGCAGTGAACATTAGAACTATCATATGGCTCAAAGGCTTCCTATACCCACTATCATCTATTTTTATCTTTCATCGTATTCTTTTAATCATTCAATCCTATTATTTAATTATTTATTATTGACTTATTGTATTTTTATTAACTGTCGTATCCTTCTGTTCTTTCTATTGACGTTATTTCATAGCAAGTCCAATGATCAGATGAATAAATAAAATATACAACATTACAAAGCAGTATTAATACGCAGGTTTGTTTTTCGATCTCGTTCGTGTTACGCTTACAGAATGGTTTCACTCACATACGTCCATCTACGCAATTACTTATTTAGTACAAGGAGGGTAGAAAAACAGAATGCATGGTCATTTTTTTTTTTAAATGACAAGGATATAGATCGCCTTGAAATATATTCCCTTTGTAAAACATCTCGAGACACAAGCAAATAGCGACTCTCTTAAAATCTCAAAGCGACAAACAAGTAAAGCCAATAACTCCGAATATCTCGGAAATGACTGATGCCAAATGAATTATCTGAGATAAACTGTAGATGATTTTGTTAAAGTCTTGCTGCATTTTAGTTAAACATTACCCAGACACACTCACGCACATACACCTACACACCTTTGTCTAAAAATGCTTTATATGGATTCAGGAGGCTTTGTGACATGTCCTTCTAGTGAAATGTCAGTATCGAATTTTTGAGTGGGAGTCCCTATCTATTAGATATGTAATGGAGGGAGAGCGTTAATAAAATGTGTTGCACTCACGTATAACATCATTTCTGTTTCGTTTCCTGGGTCGTGCTCTGTCTCTTCTTCCTTTTGGATTATAGTTTAATACTGCATCTGGATATCTTCCATCCTCCATTCTTAATATATGTTCATGCCATTGTTGCCTAATTCGTTTCTAATATCCACATTTCTTATTTTGTCCAATATTGTACAACCTTTAAAACCTCTTAAAAATATTTCTGCAGTCTGTATTTTATTTTAATGCTTTTGTGTTGGCAATCAGATTTCGTTTCTCTATAGTAAAGTTAGAATAGCCATTACATTATACATTTCCATTTTTGTATCCCTTCTCACTCTGTTTTAAAAGTTCTTTGGATTGTCCCACATATTGCTCGGAATTTGTTTACTTTTACTTCTATGCCAGCTTTGTTTCTAAATCTTATGTTACATCCTAAATATTTAAAACTCTATATTCGTTCTAAAATCCTATTTCCTAAAACAATTTTTGATATTACATTATAATTTCCTTTAAAAGCTATAATTTTCGTTTTTTCTTCTGATATTTTAAAATTATACTTTTGTACGATATTATTTAGAATATACATTGACTTTTGCACTTGACTTTCATTCCGATGAATTAATATTTGGTCATCCGCAAACAGCACGGTATTAGTATAAATATTTTATTTTGTTTTGATTCCTGGGTCTACTAAAATCTTCCATTCGTTTAGAATATCGTCCATATATATACTAAAAAGAGTAGGGGATACGCTACACCCTTGTCTTAGTCCAGTATTGATAGAAATTTGTTTTGTTAACCTATTCCCAGTATCAATTCTTAAAGATGTATTTGTGTATATGCTTTCTTTGCATTAATGATATGTGGTGGGTAACCCTTACTTTCTAATATTTGTCACAGTTTTGATCTATTTATTCTATCAAAAGCCTTTTCCAGATCAATGAATGCGATATGTTTCCAAATTCTTTTCCCTTCGTTGTTCAATTATTTGATTAAGGACAAATACCTACTTCATCTGATAATTCCAGACTGTTCCAGAACAATCAAGAAACCGAATAATCTCTATCAACCAAGATGTCACCAGAAATTTCCATTTATTTCAGTTTATTTGTTTCGGCAGACCTTTATCTGAGTGCTATCTTTATCAATTCCTTTGTATAAACAAGCCGCGTTATCGCTCCGCGCGAACCCTTAATGCTCGTCGCCGCGATATTATTATCTAATTTAATTATAAAAGGATGTCACTTTATAGATTACTGAGAACTGCAACAACACGCAAAAAGGTTTTTACTGTTTGAGTGCTTTATTTCTTGTTTTACTTGAAATGTATGCTTCGATATCACATGAATAGAAAAAGAAAGATATTTTTAGATACTTTTTGTAATTAACGTCCTCCAACGTTAAGTCATATCGTACGATGAAGGGAATGGGTGAAATGATGCTCAAACGAGCCCAGGATCTCTAGAGCTTTGAGTTACCCAACATTCGCCTTTCAGGATAAGGGAAAACTCTTGAAAAAACCATATCCAGCCTCATCCTGACCGAGAGGAGGGTGAGGACAGGATCTGAAAAGCAAGCATTTCCAGTTAAACCTCGATATCAAGTGTTTCTCTACTTCCACTACTTAAGTAACTATGTTGTGGAGTAAATAATTAATACTAATTTTTATAACTAATATCTTGCAATGGCTTATATCTGACATAAAGGTAACCTATGCTTTATTATAATAAAAAGGAAAGAAAGGATCTGACTTGCACTTACATGATTTTGTCTACAAAATACAATCGATTCTTTAAAACTACAATACCATTTGCTTCTGGTTAATACAGTTAAACTTTCAGTTCAGATTCTCTTTAGGGTAAAAATGCAAATAAAAACTATAAAAGAAAAACAATACAAGTACTTGCGGAAAAAGGAACCGAGGAAATAAATAATCTTCCGCAGCAAAAACACTGTACTAGATTGGCGCTTTCTGCTGCTAAACGTCACCCAGATCCCCGTGGATATACCCCCTCGGTGTTCATATTGTCACCCAATTAGCGGAAGGTATGACGGCACAGCTGTGAGGAAACCAGAGGGAGCTGAGCCACGCCTCCCATTAGTCTCTGTCACTAACTGAAGGGTGGTTAAAGGAATGTCACCCGTCCCTGGACGTTTCTCTCCCCTTCTTCTATCATCTGGAATATTCGCCTGGATATAGTGGCCGCGTTTAAACCATCCCCAACCGGCTCTCTTTGTAGCGAAAAACTATTCCTCCCCCTAACCACAATGTCATAAACATCTTAGGAAACACCAACCGGGGTCAGAGGTGAAGAATGCTAGGCACGTGTTTACAGCTGAGAATATCCAAGGTTGCCGTTGTTTAACATAACGTTTAGAGGCAAAATATAAATAAAGCAATGATTAATGTTTCCTATAAGTAATAGATAATGTTACAACGCTTTGTAACATGACTGAAAAGAGATATGTCACCTATGTTGTTATGCTATTAGTACTTATATTACGTACAAGAACTAAGTGCGTATTATTAGCATAATATCTAAGGAAAGTTTAGTAAAATATCATTACAATTTTCAAAGGGTTAAATTGCATCAATGTTTATGAATTTGCGAGGGATATTTACATGCGAATTAAAGAAGCACTTTGGATATTCTGGTAGTTAATAATAATTTATAAGCAAAGACTGCACGTTAGAGCTTTGTTTATTGCAATCGTGAGCCGATTTATTCTAAAACATTTTCCTTTATTCTATGGCAGCTACAGTTGGTGAATTTTTGTTGATTTAACAAAGCAATAAACACTTCAAAAGTAAAAAAAAAAAAGTAAAAAAGACGAACCAATGTATTAAAGAAAAACTAGTAAGGAAACTCTATTAACTCTTTTTAAATTTTCGAAGCTTTTAACAAGGATGTCTGCCAATTTTACAAGTTTGAATAACGTTAAGCAGTATATTTTTTGGGGGAGGGGGGCTCTTCTGCTAAACACAATTTAAATAAGTAATCACGTACACTCCGCATAATAATTAAATATGTCATAAACGCTTTACAACTCGAGATAGTTTACAAATACTGTTAGATATATATTACAAGTATGAATGGAAATCCATGTTAGGTTCGATACCCACGGTCTCCACATCTTAATTAAATTACGCAAGTGCTAAACGCCAATAACTATTAAACACTAATAAATGTATAAACTACACTAAGTAAAACACTATGTAACTTCTATACATATAAACTTAATTAACATACATAGGAAGCATGTTTGCACAGTTTAAGCTAATTTCTGAGGACACAAGAGAAATATTGCAACAGTGCTTTAACTTGCTGAACGTATTAAGAAGGACGACCCATATGTTTAAGGGTGGAAGACCCTTATAATTGCTTACATGTGAGGAGGCGTGGTCAGAAGGGAAAGCTTTGATGCCGCCTGGGATGCGATGAACGAGGCTGCTATACCAGAGAAGCCGAGAATACGACGAGATGCCTATAAAAAGGGTTTCAGTCAGTCAGTCAGTGCTTGACGAGCTAGCAAACGGACGAGAAGACTGTGTACGTGCATCGGAACGGTAACTTACGAACTGGTGAATTGTAATTGTGTGCATTACGTATTTCTGTGTAATTGGCAAGTGCTTAACTGTAAGTCGGTGGAAATAAAGAACATTTTTGAGTGGTGAAATTGGACTTTTCATTTCACGAACCCACAAAGTCACAATATTCTGCTAATACAGAATGACTGGCTGTTGCTAGAAGAGACGTGGCGCAGAGTCAACGACGAACTAAATTACTAAATTATATATAGCCAGTGAGTCGTCACCACCATCACCATCATTATTATTATTATTAATTTATATTCTGCTCCCGTTTCTGCTATAATTATTGCTAATTCGTAGCACCATCTCCGTTAATTTAATTTTTTTGTTTTATGTAAGCTAGTCAAAGGAAAACTTATTATGGCTTAGAAAACAATGGACCTGAGTAAGCAAATATGCTTCTGTAACGAAAAGTAGACATACTCATAAATTATATATAGATCCCCTATGCAAATTCAGAAATTGTGAAATTGCGGTATTGAATTCTTGGGTTCAAATCAAAGCTGATACGTAACAATGAA
>CM060958.1:54222861-54265361 GCA_030765055.1 Mantis religiosa | reverse complement strand
CTTCAACTGTATGATTCATGTTAATTAGCGTAAGCCAGGGAGAAATGGTTATCATTTGTTGTCTACTGTAGAAAGAAAAGCGAATCGTAACCAAGTTTGTCTTCAATTGACCTACGCTTTCTATTAGATCACGAGAAACAACTGAGTAACGATAGCAGCTTAAGAAATATAAAAACTATAGCTAAAATTAATTTGTTTCAAATATGCTCATTTCTTATTTTGTCCAATAATGTACAACTTTTAGCACTTCTTAAAAATGTCATTTCTGCAGTCTGTATTTTATTTAAATCCTTTTGTGTTGGCACCCAGATTTCGCTTCCATATAGTAAAGTTGGAATAGCCATTACCTTATACATTTTCATTTTTGTATCCTTTCTCACTCTGTTTTTAAAAGTTCTTTGGATTGTCCCACATATTGCTCGGAATTTGTTTACTTTTCTAAAGCTTATGTTACATCCTAAATATTTAAAATTCGATATTCGTTCTAAAATCGTATTTCCTAAAAGAATTTTAGATCTTACATTATAATTTCCTTTAAAAGCTATAATTTTTGTTTTTTCTCCTGATATTTTAAAATTATAATTTTGTACGATATTATTTAGAATATACATTGACTTTTGCACTTGATTTTCATTACGATGAATAAATATTTGGTCATCCGCAAACAGCAGGGTACTAATATAAATATTTTCTTTTATTTTGATTCCTGGGTCTACTAAAATCTTCCATTCATTTAGAATATCGTCCATATATATTGTGACTTTGTGGGTTCGTGAAATGAAAAGTCCAATTACACCACTCAACAATGTTCTTTATTTCCACCGACTTACAGTTTAACACTTGCCAATTACACAAAATTACTTGCTGCACACAATTACAATTTACCCGTTCGTCCGTTACAACTTCACTTGTACTCGCGATTACATAAACTCCGATACTCATACACAGTTCGTACAGTCTTCCGTTGCACAATCCTTTCGTTCATTAACACGCCACTGACTAACTCTTACACCAAGAACTGCGACTGTCTTCTCGCTCACACTCACTAACCAACTGATTGACCAACTCAACCAACAACTGACTAACTCTAACTAACTCTGTCTGTCTGTAACCCTCTTTATATCGGAATATCGCCGGTTTCTAGTGACCAGGAGACTGTTCCAGTAAACGAAAGATCGAGAAACAGGTGTAGAGAAAAACAGGCGACCAGTCATGTTTTCCCCTAACCACAAGCCTGTCACCACTACAAGACAAACGAGGAGAAGGTGTGGCTAACGCGGTCCTCCCCCCTGCCTTCCGTTCGCAGCTGGTACAGGGTGCTCCAGCGGTCCTGTTACAATATAATAAAAAGAGTAGGTGGTAGGCTACACCCTTGTCTTAGTACAGCATTGATAGAAATTTGTTCTGTTAACCTATCCCCTGCATCAATTCTTATAGTTGCATTTGTGTATATGCCTTTTATTGCATTAATATGTGGTGGGTAACCCTTACTTTCTAATATTTGCCACAGTTTTGATCTATTTATTCTATCAAAAGCCTTTTCCAGGTCAATGAATGCGATATGTTTCCAAATTCTTTTCCCTTCGTTGTTCAATTATTTGATTAAGGACAAATACCTACCTCATCTGATAATTCCAGACTGTTCCAGAACAATCAAGAAACCGAGTAATCTTTCTCAATCTAGATGTCAACAGAAATTTCCATTTATCTCAGTTTGTTTCGGCAGACATTTATCTGCGTGCTATCTTTATCAGTTCCTTTGTGTAAACAAGCCGCGTTATCGCTCCGCGCGAAACTTCTGTGCGCGTCGCCGCGACATTATTATCTAATTTAATTAAAAAAGAATCTCATTTTATGGATTACTGAGTACTGCAACAACAAACAAAAAGTTTTTTCCATTGAGTGCTTTATTTCTTGTTTTACTTGAAATGTATGCTTCGATATCACATGAATAGAAAGAGAAAGATATTTTTAGAAACTTTTTTTAAATAAGGTCCTCCAAAGTTAAGTCATATCGTACGATGAATGGAATGGGTGAAATAATGCTCAAATGAGCCCAGGGTCCATAGAGCTTAGAGTTACCCAACATTCGCCTTTCAGGATAAGGGAAAACCCTGGAAGAAAACCTTATCCAGGTAACACCCTGACCGAGATTCAAACTCGGGACCTGTTGAACGTGATGCAGATATGCTACCACCAAGCTACCTAGGCGGGCATTTAGAAACTGGTTCTGAGTGTCTGAGTCTTGCTTGTGTAACTCAGAAGCAAAAATGTCAACAAATACTAAATTAAGCATTTAAGTACTTTTTTTTTAAAAAATGCGAAATAAAGATATTAAAGAATGACCCGCATTAGAATATCTTCGCAGAGAAAAGTTTCGGGCCTTTTTTTATTTTGTACTCAAAAAATACTTAACGATTTTATTGAAATATTTAAGATGTTCTGGATTTCAAGCAGGAAAAGCAATAATATATATATTGTAACGGGGCCGCTGGAACACCCTGTGACCACCTGGGAACGGAAGGCAGGGGGAGGACCGCGTTAGCCACACCTTCCCCTCGTTTGTCTTGTAGTGGTGACAGGCAGTGGTTGGGAGGAAAAACATCAGTGGGCCGTCTGTTTCTGCCCACCTGGTTCAAGAAATTACGGAGTCTGGAACATTCTCCTGGTCACTAGAAACCGGCGATATTCCTATAAAGAGGGTTCCAGACACACAGAGTCTAGTTGGTCAATCAGTTGGTTAGTGAGTGTGAGCGAGAAGACAGTCGCAGTTCTTGGTGTAAGAGTTAGTCAGTGACGTGTTAATGAACGAAAGGATTGTGCAACGGAAGACTGTACGAACTGTGTATGAGTATCGGAGTTTATGTAATCGCGAGTACAAGTGAAGTTGTAACGGACGAACGGGTAAATTGTAATTGTGTGCAGCAAGTAATTCTGTGTAATTGGCAAGTGTTAAACTGTAAGTCGGTGGAAATAAAGAACATTGTTGAGTGGTGTAATTGGACTTTTTATTCCACGAACCCACAAAGTCACAATATATATATTTCAATTTAAAGCTTAAATAATACCCATGATACTCATGATGCTCAGGGTCCATGGGGCTTAGAGTTACTCGACATTCGTCTTTTAGGATAAGGGAAACCCCCGGAAAACCTTATCTAGGTAACTCACCCTGACCGAGAGGGGGGTTGACACAGCATTCGGAGGATCTGGAAAGCAAGCATTTCCAGTAAAACCTCGATATCAAGTGTTTCTCTACTTCCACTACTAAAGTAATGGAATGTATGTTGTGTATGTTGTGGAGTAAATAATTAATACTAATTTTTGTACAAATATCTTGCAATGGCTTATATCTGATATAAAGGTAACCTATGCTTTATTATAATAAAAAGGAAAGAAACAATCTGACTTGCACTTACATGATTTTGTCTACAAAATACAATCGATTCTTTAAAACTACAATATCATTTGTTTCTGGTTAATACAGTAAACTTTCAGTTTAGATTCTCTTTAGGGGAAAAATGCAAATAAAAACTATAAAAGAAAAACAATACCAGTACTTGCGGAAAAAGGAACCGAGGAAACAAACGAACTTCCGCAGCAAAAACTCTGTATTAGATTGACGCTTTCTGCTTCTAAACGTCACACAGATCCTCGTGGATATACCTCCTCGGTGTACATGTTCTGCTAATACAGAATGACTGGCTGTTGCTAGAAGAGACGTGGCGCACAGTCAAACAACCAACTAAATTACTAAATTATAGCCAGTGAATCGTCATCGTCATCACTATCACCATCGTTATTATTATTAATTTATATTCTGCTCCCGTTTCTGCTATAATTATTGCTAATTCGTAGCACCATCTCCATTAATTTAATTTTTTTGTTTTATGTAAGCTAGTCAAAGGAAAACTTACTATGGCTTCGAGAACAATGGACCTGAGTAAGCAAATGTGCTTCTGTAACGAAAAGTAGACATACCCATAAATTATATATAAATCCCTTATGCAAATTCAGAAATTGTGAAATTGCGGTATTGCATTGTTGGGCTCAAATCAAAGCTGATACGTAACAATGAAGAGAGAGAAACAAAATCAGATGTGTTGTAGTCATATATGATTTTTTCTACCTAATATATTTATTTTTAATATAATTTTTGCACAGTATGAAGAGCTATATTGTTTTTATTTTTCTTTAATTTTAATAAATCCCAGTAGACATAAATTGATTAGATATTTTGTTGAATTTATAAATCGTAGAATTTATGTTATGACGGTGAAACGAAAGAAAAACAAAGGAACAAAAGAATAATTATTAACAATAACAATTAGCATAACGATAACAACAAGAAATGAGTATTTAAATAGGCTTCTGTAACAAAAGAACGTTTATTGCTGTAGGGTTGCTCCTTGTGTCGGACCAGCAGATGGGCAGTTGTCACGTAAAGGCTCTTTGTGTATCATGTTTCCCTAATACAGCGAAGGTGGTTGTTGCTTGTGAGCCACACTTGTGTCGCCTATCTCTGCTATTTATGTGACTTTCTTTAGCCATTTTGTTTATTATTTATGTAGATTCCACAAACTACTGTTATGAAGGCTTCTGCAACTGTATGATTCATGTTAATTAGCGTAAGCCTGGGAGAAATGGTTATCATTTGTTGTCTACTGTAGAAAGAAAAGCGAATCCGTACCCAAGTTTGTCTTCAATTGACCTACGCTTTCTATTAGATCACGAGAAACAAGTGAGTAAGCGATAGCAGTTTAAGAAATTACAAACTATACACCTTCCGCCTCCCTCAAAAAAAGAAGAAAAGAGACACAATTGTTCACACAAGCACACACATACACACATCATAAGATTTCTCAAATATTTATTGGCGCTGACAATGTATATTTCAATATTTATGTCCTGTTAATGCCTAAACACATGTTGTACTCAGAAGAGGAGGCAGAAAAGTACGACGATAGGATTGCATGCAACATTATCAGGTTTTGCTAAAATTAATTGCTAAATTGTAGCCCTAGAGAAGTTACATGCTACGTTTTTACACTTATGTGAATAACAACGAAAGCAAAACAAAGTAGTCAATTAGTACAGCAATGCCTTCGAAAACAAAGCAATGAGTAAGAACTAGGCTTCTGCAACACAAAGTCTACAATAAGACACAAGTATTGGGGTATTTACTGGCAATGAATTCACGCTCGCTCTTACGGGTGCCTAGTTAGTGTCAGATGAACAAATGCTGGCTTATACCTCTTCGTTGATATGTTTGCCTAGTACAGAATGACTGGCTGTTGCTAAAAGAGATGTGGCGCAGAGTCAACGACGAACTTACTAAATTATATATAGCCAGTGAATCGTCATCGTCAGCACCATCACCTTCAGTATTATTAACTTTAATTCTGCTCGAATTTCTGCTATAATTATTGCTAATTCGTAGCACCATCTCCATTAATTTAATTTTTTGTTTTATGTAAGCTAATCAAAGGAAAACTAACTAAGGCTTCGAGAACAGAGGATCTGAGTAATCAAATATGCTTCTGTAACGAAAAGTAGACATACACACAAATTATATATAAATTCCTTATGCAAATTTAGGAATTGTGAAAGTGCGGTATTGAATTCTTGGATTCAAATCAAAGCTGATACGTAACAATGAAGAGAGAGAAACAAAATCTAATGTGTTGCAGTCATATATGACTTTTTCTGCCTAATATATTTATTTTGATACAACGTTTACACAGTCTGAACAGCTATATTGCTTCTTATTTACGCTAATTGTAATAAATCCTAGTAGAAATAAATTTATTAGACATTTTGTTGAATTTATAAATAGCAGAATATATTTTATGACGGTGAAACGAAAGAAAAACAAAGCAACAACAGAATAATTATTAACAATAACAATTAGGATAACGATAACAACAAGAAATGAGTATTTAAATAGGCTTCTGTAACAAAAGAACGTTTATTGCTGTAGGCTGCTCCTTGTGTCGGACCAGCAGATGCGCAGATGTCACGTTAAGGCTCTTTATGTGTCATGTTTCCATAATACACGGAAGGTAGTTGTTACTTGTGAGCCACACATGTGTCGCCTATTTGCAGTGTTATTTATGTAACTTTCTCTAGCCATTTTGTTTATTATTATTTATGTACATTTCACAAACTGCTGTTATGAAGGCTTCTTCAACTGTATGATTCATATTAAGTAGCGTAAGCCTGGGAGAAATGGTTATCATTTGTTGTCTGTCCATTGTAGAAAGAAAAGCAAATTGGTAACCAAGTTTCAAGCATAGTCTTCAATTGACCTACGCTTTCTATTAGATCACGAGAGACAACTGAGTAACGATAGCAGTTTAAGAAATTACAAACTATACACCTTCCGTCTCCCTCAAAAAAAGAAGAAAAGAGAAACAATTGTTCACACAAATGCACACATACACACACCATAAGATATAAACATTTCTCAAATATTTATTGGCGCTGACAATGAATATTTCAATATTTATGTTATGTTAATGCCTAAACACTAGCTGTACACAGAAGAGGTGGCAGACAAGTAGGACGATAGGATTGCATGCAACATTATCAGGTTTTGCTAAAATTAATTGCTAAATTGTAGCCCTAGCGAAGTTACATGCTAAGTTTTACTTGTAGGAATTACACTTAAGTGAATAACAACGAAAGCAAAACAAAGTAGTCAATTAATACAGCAATGCCTTCGAAAACAAAGCAAAGAGTAAGAACTAGGCTTCTGCAACACAAAGTCTACAATAAGACACAAGAATTGGGGTATTCACTGGAAATGAACTAACGCTCACTCTTAGGGGTGCCTAGTTTGTTTCAGATGAACAAATGCTGGCTTATACCTCTTCATTGATATGTTTGCCTAATACAGAATGACTGGCTGTTGCTAGAAGAGATGTGGCGCAGAGGCAACGACGAACTTACTAAATTATATATAGCCAGTGAATCGTCATCGTCATCACCATCACCATCATCATCATTATTAATTTATATTCTTCTCCCGTTTCTGCTATAATTATTGCTAATTCGTAGCAACATCTGCATTACTTTAATTTTTTTGTTTTATGTAAGCTAATCATAGGAACACTTACTATGGCTTCGAGAACAAAGGACCTGGGTAAACAAATATGCTTCTGTAACGAAAAGTAGACATACACACAAATTATATATAAATTCCTTATACAAATTCAAGAATTGTGAAATGCGGTATTGAATTCTTGGGTTCAAATCAAAGCTGATACGTATCAATGAAGAGAGAGAAACAAAATCTGATGTGTTGCAGTCATATATGACTTTTTCTACCTAATATATTTATTTTGATATAATTTTTGCACAGTATGAGGAGCTATATTGTTTTTAATTTACGTTAATTGTAATAAATCCTAGTAGACATAAATTTATTAGATATTTTGTTGAATTTATAAATCGTAGAATTTAGGTTTTGACGGTGAAACGAAAGTAAAACAAACGAACATTAATTATTAACAATAACAATTAGGATAACGATAACAACAAGAAATGAGTATTTAAATAGTCTTCTGTAACAAAATAACGTTTATTGGTGTAAGTTACTCCTTGTGTCGGGCCAACAGATGCGCAGTTGTCCCGAAAAGGCTCTTAGTGTATCATGTTCCCCTAATACAGCGAAGGTGGTTATTACTTGTGAGCCACACTTGTGTCGCCTATTTGCAGTGCTATTTATGTGACTTTCTTTAGCCATTTTGTTTATTATTTAGGTAGATTCCACAAACTACTGTTATGAAGGCTTCTTCAACTGTATGATTCATGTTAATTAGCGTAAGCCTGGGAGAAATGGTTATCATTTGTTGTCTACTGTAGAAAGAAAAGCGAATCCGTAACCAAGTTTGACGCAGTGTCTTCAATTGACCTACGCTTTCTATTAGATCACGAGAAACAACTGAGTAAACGATAGCAGTTGAGGAAATTACAAACTATACAACTTCCGCCTCCCTAAAAAAAAAAAAAAAAAAAAAAAAAAAAAAAAAGGAGAAAAGAGACACAATTGTTCACACAAGCACACACATACACACATCATAAGATTTCTCAAATATTTATTGGCGCTAACGATGTATATTTCAATATTTATGTCCTGTTAATGCCTAAACACCTCCTCAGAAGAGGAGGCAGAAAAGTACGACGATAGGTTTGCATGCAACATTATCAGGTTTGGCTAAAATTAATTGCTAAACTGTAGCCCTAGCGAAGTTACCTGCTAAGTTTTACTTGTAGGAATTACAGTTATGTGAAAAACAACGAAAGCAAAACAAAGTAGTCAATTAATACAGCAATGCCTTCGAAAACAAAGCAATGAGTAAGAACTAGGCTTCTGCAACACAAAGTGTACAATAAGACACAAGTATTGGGGTATTTACTGGAAATGAATTCACGCTCGCTCTTACGGGTGCCTAGTTTGTCAGATGAACAAATGCTGGCTTATACCTCTTCATTGACATGTTTGCCGAATACAGAAAGGCTGGCTGTTGCAAGAACAGTTAAAGAACGACTCCTTTGCACGATAAATTGCAGTGAACATTAGAAATATAACAATAGTAGGATAGAAGAGAGTGTTCCAGGCCAGACCCAAAAGGGCAAGATGGCGCCCATGCGCAATCTATGTATTTAGGATAATTTTTACAGAGTTTAGAGGTTTTCGTCAGTCCTCTTAATTTCTTGTCAATCATCATGCTAGGTCTTGTGGTTTGATCATAGCGTTAAGAATTGCAGGTTTCTTGGGTAAAGACTGTTAGTCTGGGAGGTTAATAGCTGTAGGATTTAGAGGCTTAGGCCTTGAGGATGATCTGAAACTCTATGGTTAAGAGATGCAGGTTTTCACAGAGGTTGAAAGCTGTAGGATTTAGAGATTAGGGTTTGAGGTATGATATGAGACTCTAGGGTTATGGGTTGTAGATTTTCACAGGTAAAAGCTGGTGGTCAGGAGGATAAAGGCTGTAGGATCTCAGGCTATGATTTATAGGCTGAGGTATGGTCCTATGATCTTGAAGTCCATTGACTAAGGGCTGTTAGTCTTGAGGCAAGTCCTACACCTATGCTTTACTATTTCACCCTATTATAAACTAACCTAACCTAATATACTCCTTTGTTTTTACCTTATTTCATAATTCTTTATCCTAACCTAGCTGTGTTTTGCTGAAGGCCTCCTTTGTTGCAACTGTTAACCTAACTGTTCTCTTTCCATAAGTTCTTCTATTCTACCACTTTAACCTAACCTAATATACTCCTTTGTTTTTACCTTATTTCATCATTCTTTATCCCAACCTAGCTGTGTTTTGCTGATGGCATCCTTTGTTGCATCGGTTAACCTAACTGTTCTCTTTCCATAAGTTCTTCTATTCTACCACTTTAACCTAACCTAATATACTCCTTTGTTTTTACCTTATTTCATCATTCTTTATCCCAACCTAGCTGTGTTTTGCTGATGGCATCCTTTGTTGCATCGGTTAACCTAACTGTTCTCTTTCCACAAGTTCTTCTCTTCTAGCACTTTAACCTAACCTAATATACTCCTTTGTTTTTACCTTCTTTCATCATTCTTTATGCTAACCTAGCTGTGTTTTGCTAATGGCATCCTTTGTTGCATCCGTTAACCTAACTGTTCTCTTTCCATAAGTTCTTATATTCTAACACTTTAACCTAACCTAATATACTCCTTTGTTTTCACCTTCTTTCATCATTCTTTATGCTAACCTATCTGTGTTTGGCTAATGAAATCCTTTGTGGCATCTGTTAACCTATCTGTTCTCTTTCCTTAAGTTCTTCTATTGTACCAGTTTAACCTAACCTAAGATGTTCCTTATTTTAACCTTCTTTCATCATTCTTAAACCTAGTTGTTTTTGCTATTGGCATCCGTTCTCTTTCTTAAGCTGCTCTATTCTTACCTCCTCAACCTATCCTTAGCATGTTTCTTTTCTCCTCTGTCTAAACCATATATCATTTTGGCTCAGTTATTTTGTATCAGGCTAACTTCTCACATGTAAGGGTATATAGCTGTTAGAGCTACTATGACTATCGTAGTCTCTGCTAGAGGTGTATGTGCTGATTAGAGATCCTCGTGATTAAGTCTTATGATCTGAAAGTCTATGTATATTGGTTAAGGTACCCATCCCTTTTGGTCAAGTGGTTATGTCTAGTGGTGCAATCTTAGAGCTGAGGTTAAAGGATGTCGGTCTCATAGCTTAAGCTCGCAGGTCCAGAGGCTAAAGGCTGTCGGGGTTTAGCGGTTAGGTCTTGAGGTATGATAAGGCTCTAGGGTGGAGTTGCAGGTTTCATAGCTAAAAGGTTGTCAGCAAGAGATATCTTCGTTTCTCTTATAGGTATATTTGCAATGGAGTGGGCGTACAGGTTTTCATGTTGTTCCGATAAATTGAGTTCTTGATACTCTTGAGCCTTTGAGACTTTCGACTCTCTTGTAATATTTCGTAATGCTAAACCAATATTCTAATGCTATCTTTTCAAGCCTTTTTCAGGTGTTCTGAGGTTTTATGTCTGTTTCTTGGATTTTCAAGGATATTTCAAATTATTAGGCAGTAGCTACCTTTTAATTCACCTATTTACAATTAATTAAATTGCGCTCAGTTAGCTTATGCAGTGAGGTAGACATCCCTCGTCTTTTTATCTGGACTTGGGACCAGCGTCAGAAATTGTTTTTCTGAACGGTAGACTTAATGCCTTCCTCTGCTCTTATTATTCAGGCTTTCATGATTAGATGTCAGCTGCGCACCAGGGTTTGCTGCTTATTGAGATGGGAAATCAGTTTTTTCTGCTTTAGGACTTCTTATTTCACTCACTATTCACAGCACGGTAATGTCCATGGGCATATGTGGATACTCCATCATCTGCAATTATTCTTTTGTCATCATGTGGAGATAGGGATATTTTGTTCACTTCCACTGTCGTAACATTATGTTGACGAGACATGATTAGGTTCATTGGAGTTCTTATTGTATCTAGGCTTTTAAGACAGTCCACGTAGCTCTCAAAGGTGATGTACAGTTTAATGGCACTATGCTTTATGCCTTTTATCTTCTTGATAACACTTCCATCGATGTCGAGAGCATACATCTTCGGTCTCAGTCCAACAAAACGATGAATGATTTTTCCATTGGCTTCATCTTTAAATTTTCCCAACACTTTCTTGTTTTTTGTAGAATGACATATGTGATCGATAGGATAATCAGCAGTATCCAGATGTTCCAGAAAGCGTAACTTATCCTGGTATATATCTCTGGTAGTCACAAGATGGATGAAGGAGTCAGTATCCATGTACATGAGCTTCAGATTTTCAAGCCCGTAATACGGCATTAGCACATCATAATGATACCGATACATCAAGGTCTTTGAGATATCCAGCACACACATGCCAATGTATATAGGTTTATTGAACATTATCTCCCGCGATGCCATGTGTACTGCTGCTAGATTAGGTCCATATATAGTTCGATCAATAAATGTAGGCTTAGCAACCAGCTTTTCCAATGTCTTCCAATCGGTGACAAGTCGTATATTCAGTCGGTTTCTGATGTTTTCCATAGTTTTTCCAAACATGGCATTGTTAAAAAGTTTGTAAAGGTCCTTCTCGAAATCATTTCTCGATCCTTGTCGTAGCCGGTTATTGAATTCCACATAAGGCTTTAACCAACATGACTGTTGAAATTGTAGCACCCGATGGATTTTAGTCAGTTGTAACCCATGACTAAGGGCCTGCTTCAAGGTCATGTAATGCACCACATACTTAGTTCGTGATCCAAGGTGAGGAACTAATTTCTTTGTAGAAGAACCTGTAGGCTTGATACACTCAGGCAGGAACGGTAAATCATTATGCTGGTCATGGAGTTTTCTAGGATATTGAAGGTCCACTTCTAAAATGTATCCGAGAGGATCATCTTCTCGTAGTATTTCTAAGTTGATATCTTCAGGAGAAACCCACTTGAAACCCCCATAAGGAAGGGCGTGGCACATTGCCCAGCCATATTGGTTATTTGCGTCCTCGTACGTAATGTATTGAGAAGGCTTACTTGAGTCATACTCCTTCATGTAGTGGTTGTTCGCCTCTGCATACCGATGAGAAACTTGGCATAATCCTCCTCTTATTCCTGCTTCAACCATGAGTAGCTGGTCATAATCCTGTAGTAATTCCAGTTCAATTCCTGTGTGCAGCAGCATTGCATCCCATGTAAGTCCAGGTGATGTAAAAGAATGTGCAGGATCAACTTTATGGGTTTTCAAGGTCTGGTCTCTGAATGTTTCAAACACATCAGCTAGTAGAAGAACATCCGAAGTTAGATAGAGATCGCTATACTCTCCTAATGTTTTAATGTTGAACTGCCTCCATATACTTTTTGCATGTTCATACTCTCCTTCACTAAGTTCTTCTTTGTTTAACTTATTGTAGAATTCATCCCTCGGAGGAAGTTCTGTTTCACTCAAAACATCCCAGGATGTAACGTAATCATAGGGAAACACACCCTTACGCGTCATCAATTCGATCTTCTCTGCTCCAAAGTACTTCTGGGTTTCAGGATATGATGTTAGATTTTTTGCTAGTTTATCCAAGCTGGTACTAAGGAAGCGATAGGTATCCACAAAGCGGAGTTTAATGTCACCAACATGCTTAGAAAATGATATGTAACTTTCCTCTGAGCTAGGAATAACTTCTACTCTCTCGCTAGTACAACCTAACTCTTTAACAATGAAATGGGAGTCATATCCACTAAGGTTATGCATGAAGACAGGAATATAATTGGGCGTTTTACAAGTGAGGTTACACTGATTATGTAAACTCCCTCGGTATTCACCGGTTATATGATTATGATCTCGTACTTTCCAGTTCTCTCCAGTAAATTCTTTACCACATAAGTAACATTTTGTAGAGCATTCGAAAGAGTTTTGCTGCTCATCTGTTAGTGTTAATGGAACATCAGTTTTGTATACACTATTAATCTTCTTTGCAAGAGAAGTTACATATTCCATAAACTTCGCCGCTGCATCATAACCACGATATACGTAAGGTTCAGTAGGAAGATCGGTCTGTAGGCCTTCAATCGAGGTAGAGGGCTTAACATATACACAGAAACTCATAGGGATATGATTCTGATATGGAACTGTATAAGACGTTTCGGGATTAGAAGAACACCCGTGGTAAGGGGTAAGAATGCTTTCAAAGTCAGCGTATATGACATAAGGCAATTGCAGCATCCTTTCAAAGTTCTTGAATCTGACGATAGAGTTCGCAGTTGTCGGCATAACAATCCTGGCAACTCCGTGCTGATTACATATCTTTCTGTGATCATTCAACTTCTCCACCCCTCGCCGACCATGCTGATCATCAAAGTGCGTAAAACAGCGTTTACAGATGTAGATCTTTCCCTGCCGTTTAGTTTTTTGATGATGAATAAGTTTCTCAAAATGCTTTATATAGACGTAATGTTGGCGTCCAGCAGCATCGCTTAATAGAAGTAGATCACGATGATCAGTCTGTTCATCATTGACAACTTTCATAGGAAACACTTGATTCTTTTCATCCAAACCGAAAACATTTACAGAGATGTTACTTCTTCGTTCAAATTTCGGAATATCAGCCAAGCTAGTAGGAAATGAGATGCAGGTAAAGTCATATCTTTCATGAAGATCGTTATACTTGCTAACACGTTGAGGTTTGTTATGAATGAACTTGGCAAGTACGGCGTACATAAAACATTTCTCATCATCATAGTTCTGAGGATTTATACAAGCTCCTTTAGCTCTAATAGTGACCGGTAGCGGTAGGTAACTGCTTCCTCTTAGACCATTTTTCTTGTTGATTCTAACACGCACACCATGAACAGCTAATAAAGCCCAGCTGCTTCCTTTAAGTTGACTTTCCTCCATTAAAGCTTGTTGAATTTCTTTTCCAAGATGGCCTCCAAGTCACTTTCTAAACATATTGCTTGATTTTGTGTTTTAAATGCTTTATCAGTAGTATCACCAATGGCATTCAAAAACTGACATTCAGCCATGATGTTAATTTTCACACTTTTATGAACCTTAGCTCCTTCTGAATGGCTTGAATTATCCGCTGTTTTGATTCTTGGAGATATGTGTTCAGGTCTTGGCATGTAGAGCATTGGATGAAATATGATTTCAGTCTATCCTGGAAAGCTGTTTCATATTCTACGACATCATCTTCATCAGGAACCATTAACAGCAATTTATGTTTGGTAGGTTCGATCTTGAGTTTCTTAGCAGCAGTTATTCTCTGGCATCGTTCTTGATGCACATCTCTGCGATGTTCAGTACCATAAACGTCAGCACAATGTTTACATTCATAATACTGACCGCAGACCAGCTCGTGTCTCTTTTTATGGTAGTTTTTCAGGAAACTCTTATCACATTTACCACACTTGAATTCTGGAATTGCAGCGTCTAACAGAGCTTCCATTGCTATAGTTTTTGTTATGTTCAGGCGAATTCTCGGGGAATATGTTGCTAAGTAAGTGCCTGATACACCTTTCACTATTCTTCTTCACCTTGATAAGTTATCAGCACTACTGATGATGAATTTCACTGTAGAAGCTGATCCGCTAAGCGATAAACACACTAGCGTAATTACTATCTAAGATCGATCAAGCTCTCTTTATACACTTAACGCAGACATAATAGAAAACTTCATCATCCCCTCCACCAACGGGATTCGAAGGTGGCGCTACTATCGGAGAAAGCCTAAAAGAAAACTTCATCATTCCCACCACTACCGGGGGTTCGAAGGTGGCGATCCTATCGGAAAAAACCTAAAGGAAAACTTCATCACACCACCACATTTGTAGCTCGAAGGTGGCGCTACTATCGGGGAAAACCTAAAAAGAAAACGCTATTATCGAGCCATCACCGGGGTCCGAAGATGGTTCTACTATCGGAGGAAACCTAAATGAAACGTCTATTATCTTGCCACCACCGGGGTTCAAAGATGGTTCAACTATCGGAGACTGGCAAGGTTCTCTCTCGCCTCCAAACGTTTAAGCAAACCAGTTCCCATTGCATTTCATCACTCAGGCCCAGGTACACGGGAGGTGTATACACCGTTGGTACGCACAATTGGAGACAGAATGGCTAGCTCTCTGTGACAGGTTTCAACATGCACCATTTACACATGAGTATACATGAAAGTTCGGAAACAAAAAAATATTGCGAGCATTAGGATAGCTGCATTCTAGGAAACAGTCTCACGCACCAGATCTCTTCAACGATAAAGGATATTTTTAAAATATTAACATACATTTAAGCGTGTCGCACGTCTAAAATATGTATATTTTGAGTGGTACTTAAAATTCCCACAGAGATTCGAACCCTGATCGTAAGGTGTAAATTACCATTTCAACAAAAATTCAGACCCAAGTATGTATGTACACGCTATTTCATTGCGTTATCATTATTAGCTCAAGAGCTATTTAAGATTCAAGTTTGTACTACTGATCTGGTAATCGAACCACGGGTCTCTAGGATACGGAATCATAAATCATTCACAGCATATGTTAAATGAAAATACCTCTGCTTTACCCCGCTATTCTAAGTGCAATAGATAAGGAAATACACCACAATTACAGAATTCAGTGGACGATGGGAATCGAACCAAGGACCTCCTCCACTAAACTTTGACAGGATATGATTAACTACGATAGGTATCACCATATATAGGTTATTTCACAGCTATAGGCCTACTAGTTACAGAGATATACAGGTTAATTGATCCAGGACTCGAACCAAGGACCATTGAGCTACATATTGTCAGCATATGATTAATTGTGAGAAGGATAACCACATAAAGTTTATTTCACTGCTCTAGGCCTACTACTTACAGAGATATACAGATTAACGGATCCAGGACTCGAACCAGGGACCTTTGAGCTACATATTGTCAGCATATGGTTAACTATGAGAAGGATAACCATCTAAAGTTTATTTCACTGCTCTAGGCTTATTGGTTACAGAGATATTTAAATTAAATGATTTAGAAATCGAACCAAGGACTCCAGGTATACGGTATAAATCCAGCAGATACCACTTAACTATGTAACAAATATAAACTTCGTTAGAACCCGCTATCATAATTAGTTTCAGAGTTATAACGGTAATAAAAGTGCTCACTTGCGCGGGATTCGATTCCGGACCATTGATAAAGTTCCAACAGGACTAAAAAGAAGCGCCATTTTATTATAAATCAATTAGCGTTTACAGCATCGACATATCTTGATTGGTTCAGGAGATATAGCCAAAAAACTAGAGTAGAGGATTAATGGGGTTTTTGGCTCACATGACGTCACAAAATGTATGGGACTTTTGGCTCAATGAGGTTTTTGGCTCACATGACGTCACAGACACGCCCCCCTTGGCACGCGCCATCTATGACGTCACAAAATATATGGGACTTTTAGCTCAGATGACGTCACAGACACACCTCCACGGCACACTCCATCTACGACGTCACAAAATAAATGGGATTTTTAGCTCAGATGACGTCACAGACACACCTCCACGGCACACTCCATCTACGACGTCACAAAATGTATGGGACTTTTGGCTCAATGAGGTTTTTGGCTCACATGACGTCACAGACACGCCCCCCCCTAGGCACGCGCCATCTATGACGTCACAAAATATATGGGACTTTTGGTGCAGGTGACGTCACAGACACGCTCCCCTTGGCACGAGCCATCTATGACGTCACAAATTGTCACAAAATATAAGCGACTTTTGGTGCAGATGACGTCACAAAATATAGGGGAATTTTGGTGCAGGTGACGTCACAGACACACCTCCCAAATGAATTATGTGAGATAAACTGCCGCATTTTAGTTAAACATTACCCAGACACACTCTCGTACATATACCTACACACCTTTGTCTAAAAATGCTTTATATGGATTCAGGAGGCTTCCTGACATGCTCTCCTAGTAAAATATCAGTATCGAATTTTTGAGTGGGAGTCCCTATCTGTATTATAATAGATTTTTTTTTCTTTTTTTTGTAATTTACGTCCGCCCCAACGTTAAGTTGGGTGAATGAATTGGTTGAAATTGTGCTCAAATGAGTCCGGGGTCCATTGAGCTTAGAGTTACCCGACTTTCGTCTTGAAGGATAAGGGAAAACCCCGGAAAAACCTTATGCAGGTAACTCACCCTGACCGAGATTCGAACTCGGGACCTCTTGAACGCGAGGCGGACATGCTAACATCTACGCTACCGAGGAGGGCATTATAATAGATATGTAATAGAGAGAGGGAGAGAGTTGGTAAAACACATATAACAGTATTTCTGTTAATAAACTTCTACAATCTAGTCTTATGAATACTGCTATTTCTTCCATTTCACTTTAATCCTGATAAACATTTAAAGAAATAAATTTACTTTGAGTATTTTTATAAGAAGTCATCTTCATTTTAAGTCAACACAAACCAAAGAAATACAAATAAGTCAATACTCACATTAAGCAAGTGATTGAGACGTACAGCTGCCCTCCTGTGTCTATAAGCCCTCAACTGTTTATGTTCCAATGCACAACGACTGGTCTACGACTGAATTTTGTAAGTACTACATTCATGACTTCCTCTACCCACTTTATTTATCCTTTTACGTCTTCTGCAAACAATTCTTTCGAAACCTTATTGTTTCTATCTAATTCTCATTATAGGAATACATTTATGGGCCATTTTGTGGAAATTTTAAGTAATAAGCAGCAATTAACTATATGAATAGCAAGACAATGTGCAATAAGAATACAAACGAAAGAATAACAAAGGAATAAAATAATAATGACATTAATCAATGATTGCAGAAATAAGGAACTGAGTAATCACCTGCCTTCAACAACAACAATACATTTATTGGAAATGACCTGTTGGTTGTGAGACCAGCAGACTTGTCAGTTCAAAGCTCTTTATGTCGTGTTTCCCTAATAACGTGTAACTGACTGTTACTTGTCAGCTGCAGGAGAGCTGTGGGTTACGATTGTTATTTTATTTTGTCTATATTTATATAGATTTTACAAACTATTATTAGAAAAGCTTCTTACACAATCTACCTGAGTCACCGGAAGTAATATTTTATTTATGTGCAAAACTAAAACGCGCAGAGCGGTTTTGTCGTTTTTCATGGTATTCTTAAGGTATTCGCTACGCAAAGGTTCTGCTGTCTAACACGTCGGTATTTCAACTTCGTTAACATTTTGCATAATCGACTTTGAAAAGAGATGGTTAATTTTTATCACTGTTTAATATTAAAATCATCTGGTGCAGCCGACAAGTACGTCAACTCAGACTGACGTTTATAAATGTAAATTTGCCAAACAAAAGTATGCTACAAATCTGTCCGTTAATTCTGTGGGCGAGAAAGCGGTAAAAACCGAAAGAAAGAATAACAGAACTGCTAAAGTCCACCTATTTCTGCGGAAGAAAGAAATTATATAAGAAAGGAGACATAGACTAGTACACTTTTAGTAACAAGAAAGTTAACAAGAGTATTGCTTTCGATTTTAACGCAAAACTCCTAAGAAATGGACTAAACGAACAAGAGGTCGCCTTGTAAACTCTTCAGTCTTTATGTTTCCCTAATACAGAAGAGGTGGCAAACTACAGCGACTTGACCTCGGTTTATTACGACTTGATCTCGGTTTACTACGACTTGATCTCGGTTTACTACGACTTGATCTCGATTTACTACGACTTGATCATGGTTTAGCACTAAACTCCACCACAATGAATTAAGAAGTACGCTTTCATCATTCTGACCAACTTTGTGATCAAATAAATTTTAATTGTTGCAGCCAACAGACGCACACGTTATTATTTGCAGAAGTATAACAAAACACACTAACCAAAGCTGCGATTGCAAATAATCTGTTAAACAAATAGACTTCTGATTTTTATGAGTAGGTGATACTGAAGAGTACTCACTTAAGTTCTGTTGTTCTTGAACTCTGGAACGTTTAGCTTGATTTTTTGGAGATAATTTGCTAGTACTTAAATGGACTTCATCGAAAGTAATAAAGAGTTCACCTTTAGCTTGTTTTTGGACGAAACTTAATACACTATTCACTTGCAGGAAAATCAAAGTTCATAATATTGTTTTTATCACTGTTTCAAATATGTATTTTCTCTCAGATATCTAATTCACTTATCAGCTGTACAGGTTTTAACAATTGCATTTCTTGACCAATATCATTAATACTTTTCCAAAACGATTTGCAACTTCTTATCTATTTGTTTCAACGTTATATTTCTTAAATGTGACGCATTTTCAAGCAGGTGCAGTAATGGTCGCTGAAGATGATCCTTAAAGGGGATCGAAAACATTCCAGAGTTCAAGAACAACATAACTCTTCAATATCACCTACTCATAATAAATCAAAATTATGTCTCATGTTTAAAATTTGTGGTATATAGAATAAATAGACTTCTGCAACAAGTACTTTGGTAAATTTAATTTTTATTGGCGCTTTTATTTGCTTGCATACATTTGTTTACAGCCAACATACCACAATATTAGGTGCCAGTTCGAATCCCGGCCGGATGATGGGAACTTTTCTTTAATCAGGATTATTCCCCTTATTGATAGAGTCTGGAAGTATATTATTGGTGATTATAATGTAATTAATTCTTGTTCAAAATAAATTGTGTTTTTTCGATACACTGCTATTTATGATGCATGTTTGTTACGGTATTTCCCCTTCTAGGATAATCAGATTTATGTGATATGGACTGATTAATATGTTAGTAGAGCATTTTATTATTAGGCAGTTTTAACATAATTCGACTAAAGCTCCATAAAGTTAAAGCGCTGGTAAATGTACTGTTCCAGCTTAAGGTTGGCAGCGCTGCACCTAAGGGCGGGACCTTTGTCACAGGATACTAGAAGTCGTATACCACCTCTTCAATGTTCATGTTCATACAGAGAAGCGGCCGTTTAAGAGCTGGAGAACGAAAAAACGACCACGAAGTTTGGTGAATACGTTAAGGCTCTTTATATCTCATGTTACCCTAATACACGGAAGGCGGTTGTTACTAGTGAGACACACGAGTGTCACCGAGTACATGACGGTAAGTGGTTTGTCTTGAATTAATTTACGCTTTCTATTAGATCACGAGAAACAACTGAATAGCGACATCAGTTTAAGAAATTACATACTATGCGCCTTCTCTTCTCCACCCCCAGAAAAAAGTAGAAAAAAGCCGCAATCGTTCACTCAGTCTCACAACCTTGTTTCACTCCACTAGGAGTTCTCATAAACACATGAGACAGCTACCTTAATGGCGACGTACTATGCTGTAAGTACTTTAAGTTCCGGGCTTTATAGTTCGGACCACTATTAGGTACAATTAATGGAAATTAATTGCTCTCGTGTGTTTATGAGAACTCCTAGTGGTTAACCAGGAAAAAACACGAGTCACTTGGAGAATTTAATGTCATGTTGGCACGTTGGTCGTAGTAGTTCAAATGGTTAGACCGGCTGGACGGAAACCAGAAGATCCGTGGTTCAAATCCCGGCTATGGCATTGAATTTTTCAGTTTGGCTCTACCCTTTCATAGTGCGTCCTACACACGGCTAGTGTGAAAGAGCAATTAATTTCCAATAACATCTTAATCAGCATTGAACTCGATATATACCTCGTTGTGAGAGAGCTGCCTGGTATAGGAATGCAAAAATATTGTATAATAGCAGTGTCCTTTAGAAATTGTTAAATAAAATGCAGCTTAATTTAACACAATAAGTTAATAGTGTGTATAATTTCACCTCTGTTCTGTCTAATCTATATATAGTATACAGAACTCATCTATGTGGTATGTGAAGCAGAAAGATAAAATGTGAGGTTATTACGTTTATAAGAATCGAAACATTTGCATACTTTTTTCTCTCTCTGAAATTAGCTCTTCCACCCAAATCTTTACAGCAGGATTAAACTAGGATGAGGCAGATTTTAACAATATGTTTACGTTTTGACCATGTTTGCAGGCATTCGGGAGGGTGACGAGTAATTCTGGCTTTAAAAATTCCGGACCTCGTTGAGAATCAAACCCCGGACTTGGGACTTGACTGTCAAGGCAACCAACAAACAGCCCACAAAGGCAAGGTCACTCGCTTCCTTTCCTAAGCCAACCACTTCTAAAGTTTTTCTTTTGCTCTATTAAAAACCACGTTTTGTGTAAATAATATTCGGTATGTGTCTGTTGGCTGCAAGAGTTAAGAATTTATTTGATGACAAACATGATCAGAATGATGCACTTTTTAATTCCTTGTGATGGTGTTTAACTAAACCGAGATCAAGTCGTAGTAAACCGCGATCAAGTCGCTGCAGTTGGGCACCTCTTCTGTATTAGGGAAACATAAAGACTGAAGAGTTTACAAGGCGGGCTCTTGTGCACCTAACTTACTCCGATTCTTAGGAAATTTGCGTTAAAATCGCATGCAATGGTCTTGTTAATTACAGGTAGCTAATCATGTAAATGTATCTCTCAGATTATTTCTTTCATTTTTATTGTACCAAAATAAAGGCTACAATTATATGAAGTTAATATTTGCAGCATACATACAAATGAAATGCCGTTACGTACTGAATTTTCCAAAAATCCACGAAACATGTCTGTAATTATCTATATGTATGTATATGCATATCTGTGTAAGCACATTTTGTTTTCATACGTTATTAATTAGTTAAATTGTTATCGCAGTTCAGTTGTTCCTCGAGATATATGTCAATCCAGTACCAAATTTGACCGTAATCTACAGCTCTCGTGTAGCTCACAAGTAACAGCCAGTTTTACTGTATTAGGGAAACATGACATTTAAAGAAGTTTAAACAAACAGTTGCGCATCTCCTGGTTTCTGACAACCAAAAGGTCATTCCCAATAAATGTATTTTAGTTGCGGAAGCCATGTGGGTACTCAGTTCGTTTCTGTAAGCATTGCTTAATGTCATTATTATATTATTCCTTTGTTTTACTGCTATTTGTATAGTTAAATACTACTTTTTACTTAAAACTTCCACAAAATATCACATAAGTGTATCTCTACAATGTGAATTAGATTGAAACAACAATGTTTCGAAAGAATATTTTGCAGGAGATGAATAAGGTTGAACAAAGTGAGTAGAGAAAGTCATATAACGTGCTACTTGCAAAATTCACTTGTCCATCATTGCCGTCGTTCTTGCCATTACTGCAACAGACCAGCCGTTCTGTATTAGGGAAACATAAACAGTTGAGAGCTGTGTAGAGACAAGAGCGAAACTGCACGTCCCAACTTATTTATTCGATTATTACAGATTTCTCCTTTGTATTTCTTTGGTTTGTATTGACATAAAATAAAGACGAATGCTTGTAAAGAAAAACTCATAGTAAATTTATTTCTGCAAATGTCTCTCAGAATTAAAGTGAATTGGAAGAAATAACGGTATTCATAACAACAGGTTGTAGTAGGTTTATTAAAAGAAAATGTTATACGTGAGTGCAACAGAGTTTTATTAACCTCTCTCTTTGTCTCCCCCCTCTCTCTCTGTAATATATATCCTAGATAGGGACTTCTTATCAAAAACTCGATTCTGATATGGCACTAGAGAAACATGGGCCTCCAGAATTCATATAAAACATTTTTAGAAAAAGTGTGTATATGAGTGAGTAAATGCGTAAAATAATGGCTGCAGTTCTTATAAGAAAAATTTATTCGATACCAACTTCGTCCTAATTTTCTCGTTCACCAGCTCTTCAACAGTCGCTTTTCTGTATTAGGGAACACGAACACTCAGGAGGTGGTATACTACGAGTATCCTGTGACAAACAGGCCCGCCCTTAACTGCACCGCTGCCAACCTTAAGCTAGAACAGTACGCTATCAAGGCTTTAATGTTATGGAGCTTTAGTCGAATTATCGTGCATTAAAGGATTATTGCTTCCCGTAGTTGTATTTAGAACTGCACTGCGTCGATATTTAATTTTGCTCAATGAAAATCACCCTTAATTTCATTAGGGGAAAAAATCCCTTAAAACTGGCTACTAAAAATGCACTATTAACTATTAGTCAATCCATATCGCATAAATGTGAATATCTTAGTGTGGGAAATACCGTAACAAACACGCATTATAAATAGGAGACTATCGAAACAACACAATTATTTTTAACAAGTAATTACACCATAATCTCCTAAAATATTCACTGTCTCTCACTTTCTTGCCTCCCATATATTTTTAACAGGGAACAGATGATAATGTAATTACATTGTATGTAATACTCTACAAAATATAAGAATTTCGTTGACATTATATTTACGGCTTTAAAGATATTGTATATTTTTTCCATTGTCACGCTTTAAAATTGTAATATATCTGCATAATTATTTTAGAGATTCCTGCTTAGTTGGGAGTTCCAAAAGCTTATTTCCATACCTGAATGGACGTTTTTTGTTGTACAACCTTATTTGTTTATTCAGTTCTTTTTATCGTGCTGTTTATTACAGCCACCCTCGTTTTGCTTTCGTATTTATTGAAGCAAACTCAGTTCTTAATCGATTCAGAGTAAGTTGTCCGTAGAAACCATAGAGCAACGACCGGTCTTTCTGTATTAGGAAAACAGGTTGGCATCCCTGCTTAAATGCGAGTTCCATAAGTGTTTTTTTTAATGTGATATGCAGTATATATACATCTTAATGTAAGTGTTTGCTACATTTCTGTACGCAATGTCTATGTTCAGTGTGTTTATCTTCAGTTTCTGAGACAAATTTACAGTTTATTGATTCCATGAACGAACTGCGCGAGCAACAAGTTGCTTGCTTGTTATTTTAGTTTGCCAGCTCTTCCTGCACCGACCTGTCCCTTTGTATTAGGAAAACATAACCAATAAAGAGTTCTACAGGGAATGCCTCTGACAGACTGTTGTAAATAAATACAAAGAAGTATTTTATTTATAATTTGATACATACGTTTAGTTACAGCAATCTAATTTATTACATATTTCCTTTGGGCAGGCCTTTATATAATACTTTCAGCTTGTTTAGGAAGGATTTTCTTAACAATGTGTTTACGTTCTGCCCATGTTTGCAGGCCCTAAGGAGGGTGATGAGCTGTCCGCTTAAAAAAGTCCCCAACCGCTCGCTGAGAATCGAGCCCGAGACTTTGTAATTGAAGCAACTAGCATGTCAATCAACAGGCCACACAGGCAAGCTCACACTAGCTTCTTTTCCTTATTCAAACACTTGCAATGTTTTCCTTTTGTTTTATTAAAATCATGATTTCTGTGAATAATCTTTAGTATGTGTTTGTTGGCTGCATGATTTATAATTTATTTTATCACAGAATGATGAACGCGTACCTTTTAATTCATTGTGGTGTTTAGAACTAAACCGAGATCAATTCTTCTGTATTAGGGAAACATAAAGACTGGAGAGTTTACAAGGCGGGCTCCTGTGCACCTGTATAGACCTGCTCTCTTTGGAAATTTGCGTTAAAATCGCAAGCAATGGTCTTGTTCATTTTCAGTTACTAAAAACGTAGTTGTCTATGTTTGCTTACTTATATAATTTCTTGCTTCCGCAGAAATATGCGAATTTTAGCACCATTCTTATTCTTTCTTTCGGTTTTAAACGTTTTCTGGCACACAGAGTTAACGGATAGATAAATAACATACTTTTTTGACCAAATTTACATCTATAAACATCAATCTGAGCTGATGGCGGTACCAAATGACTTTAATGTTAAACAGTGATAAAATTAACCGTCGATTTTCGAAGTCGATTATGAAAAATGTTAACGAACTTGAAGTATTACGTTTTAGATAGCAGAACTCTTAGGTAACTAACACTTTAAAAATACTTTCGATGAAAAGGAACATAACCACTTCCTCTGCACGTAGCTATTTAGGACCGTTCAGCGCCACAGAGTATTTATTGCATATTTAAATAAAATGCCAGTTCAGATGCCTAAGGTGGTTAGGCACTAGCCTATTGATCTCAGGTTACGGGGTTCAAACCTGGCAAGACCGATGGTTTTATTTATCCTTAAAAGCAACATAGCAGTAGATTCACTAGATTTACATGGATCTGGATTTGGTTTTCCCTCCTCAATCTGCAACTAAATATATAATGAAACCTATTTCCAAGGGTTATGTCGAGTGACATAAATTATATAGATAAAGAAGCATTTCAAATAACAGTTTGACAAACATCTAGACAAATTAAACAACAAAGAGTAAATTTGACCGATATATACAGCTACAAGTAACAGCCAGTTCTCCTGTATTAGGGAAACATGACATATGAAGAAGGTTAAACTAACAGTTGCGCATCTGCTGGCCTCTCACAACCAGCAGGTCATTCCCCTTAAACACGTTTTTGTTGCGGTAGTCATGTGATTACTCAGTTCCTTGTTTCGCAATCATTGGCTAATGCCATTGTTATTTTACTCCTTTGTTTTGCTTTGGTTTGAATTCTTATTGCATATTGTATTGCTATTTATATAGTTAAATGCTACTTATTACTTAAAAATTGCACAAAATGTCTCATAAAAATACCTCTACAATGGATTAGATAGAGACAATAAGGTTTGGAAAGAATAGTTTGTAGAAAAAACATAAAAATAAACAAACTTGTTAGCTGAAGTTATACATGGATGTGCGCTACGTACACAAAGTTGCCTCAGTTTCGACGTTCTTGCTATTCCTGCAACAGACCAGCCGCTCTGTATTAGGGAAACATAAACAGTTGAGCGCTGTACAGAGACAAGAGCGCATCTGTACGTCACAGTGACTTGGTTAATGTGATTATTGCAGACTTCTTTGTTTTTCATCGGTTTGTATTGATATAAAATAAAGACGACTGCTTAAAAAAAACTCATAGTAAATTTATTTCTACAAATGCTTATCAGAATTATAGTGAATTGGAAGAAATAACAGTATTCATAAGTATAGATTGTAGAAGTTTATTTAAAGGAAATGATGTGATATGTGAGTGCAAAACAGATTTATTAAGTCTCTATTACGGACTTCCACTAAAAAATTCGATACATTTCACTAGAAGAACATGTCACTAAGCCTCCTGAATCCATTTAAAGCATTTCTAGAAAAAACTGTGTTAAGTGTGTGTGTGTGTGTGTGTGTGTGTGTGTGTGTGTGTGTGTGTGTGTGTGTGTGTGTGTGTGTGTGTGCGTGCGCGCGCGTGCGTGGGGTGTTTTTTTTTTTTTTTTTTTACTAAAAAGTGTTAAGACTTTTACGCTACAGTATATTTCAGATAATTCTTTTGTGGCCTCAGTCATTTCCAAGATATTCTGATATATTATTTGACGCATTGTCATTTTGAGAGAGTCGCTATTCAGTTGTTTCTCGCGATGTTATAGAAAGGGAAATATATTTCAAGACAATCATATGTCCTTGTCACTATTAAACAAATTACTGCTTTGTAACATTGTATATTTTTGATTTATTCATCCTCTGATCAATTTACGTGCTATGGAATACCTCAATAGAAAGAACAGGAAACGATAATAAATAAAGAATAAGATGAAAGATAAAATTAGATAAGGGTGGGTAAGGAAGCTGTTGAACTATATACATAGTTTTTTAATGTTCACCGCATTTGTTATGTAAAGGAGAAATTCTTCAACGTTCTTGCAACAGCCAGTCTTTCTGTATTAGCCAAACATAACAGTGAAGAGGTGGCACGTACAACAATGAGGCAGCATCTGTTCATCGGACGCATACTAGGAGCCCGAGAGCAAGCATCGTAAAGCCATTTCCAACAAATACGTTAACAGTACTTATATATCTTAATGCATACTTGGTGTTGCAGAAGCCCATTTGTTTACTCAGGGCGTTGTTTTTGAAGGCATTGCTATATTAATTGACTACTTTGTTTTTCTTTTGTTGTTATTCATATTAGTCTAATTCTTACAAGTAAAACTTAGCGTGTGTTTTTCTAGGGTTACAATTTAGCAATTAATTTTAACAAAACCGGATAAAGTTGCATGCAATCAATCTTATCGTCGTACTTGTTGGTTACCCTATGTACAGCCAGTTTACGCATTAACAGAACAAATTTTGAGGAGCTATACATTGTCACCGCCAATAAATATTTGAGAATATTTATAATTTGTGGCGAATGTGTGTGTGCGGGTTTGTATGTGTGCGTGTGCGTGCGTGCGTGTGTGTGTGTGTGTTGTGTGTGTGTGTCTTGTGACTCACGAGTAACAACCATAAAGAGCCTTAACGTAAAGTCTGTCTACCCAACGCAAGTGCACGGCGGCCGCTTTCTTTGACAAACCCTCATAATCGTTTTACAACATGGACCCTCCTCCTGACGGTCCTTTCTACAATGTTGCAACATTTTAACATCACCGTCTTGCACCTAATGAAACAGAACAACTGTAAGTTGGAAATTTGGCAACTGAGACTCCACGCGGAGTAGACATGCAACTGTCATTTTCAACAAATGGGGGCTGCTATTGGTCCCCAACGTCAGTGTTCCATTTCTGAAGTGTGGAGATAGATTTATGACGGTCATTAGTGGGCGGGGAGGTCCCGTCCTTTGAGGTCCCTTTGACTGGGAACTGCACACACGTTGGCTAAACAGACGCGTTTAAACCATCCCCAACCGGCTCTCTTTGTAGGTAAAAACTGTTCTTCCCCCAAACCACAATGTCATAAACATCTTAGGATACACCAACCGGGGTCAGAGGTGAAGAATGTTGGGCACGTGTTTACAACTGAGAATGCTCAGGGTTGCCGTTGTTTAAAATAACGTTTAGAGGCAAAATATAAATAAATAAAGCAGAATTCACTGTAAGAAATCGTCATTGATTTTTCAAATAAATTTTAAATGATTAATGTTTCCTATAATAATACATAATGTTACAACTCTTTATAACATAACTGAAAAGAGATATGTCACCTATGCTGTTATGCTATTAGTAGTTCTATTACGTAAAAGAACTAAATGCGTATTACTAGCATAATATCTAAGGAAAGTTTAGTAAAACATCGTTACAATTTTAAAGGGTTTAAATTGAATGAATTTTCGAGGGATATTTACTTGCAAATTAAAGAAGCCCTTTGGATATTCTGGTAGTTAATAATAATTTATAAGTAAAGATTGCACGTTAGAGCTTTGTTTATTGCAATCGTGAGCTGATTTATCCTAAACCTAAAACATCTTTCTTTATTGTATGGCAGCTACAGGTGGTGAATTTCTGTTAATTTAGCAAAGCAATAAACACTTCAAAAGGTAATAAAAAAAACGAACCAAGGAATTAAAGAAAAACTAATAAGGAAACTCTATTGCTCTTTTTAAATTTTCGAAGCTTTTTACAAGGATGTTTGCTAATTTTACAAGTTTGAATAAAGTTAAGCAGTATTTTTTTTTGGGGGGGGGGGTCTTCTGCTAAACACAATTTAAATAAATAATCACGTACATTCCGCACAATAATTAAATGTCATAAACGCTGTAAGGTTAGAAATACTGTTAGATATATATTACAAGTATGAATGGAAACCCATGTTAGCATATCCATGTTAGGTTCGATACCCACGGTCTCCACATCTTAATTGAATTACGCAAGTGCTAAACGTCAATAACTATTAAACACTAATAAATTTATAAAACTATACTAAGTAAAACACTATGTAACTTCTATAAATATAAGCTTAATTAACAAACATAGGAAGCACGTTTGCACAGTCTAAGAAAATTTCTGAGGACACAAGAAAAATATTGCAACAGCACTCTAACTTGGTGAACGTAATAAGAAGGACCACCCATATGTTTAAGGGTGGAAAACCCTTATAATTGCTTACATGTGAAGAGGGGTGGTCAGAAGGGAAAGCTTTTGACATCGCCTGGGATTCGAAGGACGAGGCTACTATACACCTACCCTTGTTTGCCATTCGTATTTACTGAGGCAAACTCAGTTCTTAATGGATTCAGAGTGAGTTGTCCATAGCAACCGTGGTGCAACGACCAGTCTTTCTGTATTAGGAAAACAGGTTGGCATCCCTGCTTAAATGGGAGTTCCATAAGGTTCTTTCTTTATGTAATACGCAGTATTTATACATCTTAATGTAAGTGTTTGCTACATATGACTATTTGTGTACGCAATTTCTATTTTTAGTGTGTTTATTAGAGATTGGTTGGTTTATCTTCCGCGTTTGAGACAAGTTTAACGGTTATTAATCGCAGGGATGATCTGCGCGAGCAATAACTTGATTTGGTTTGCCAGCTCTTCTTGCAACAACCGGTCCCTCAGTATTAGGAAAACATAACCAATAAAGAATTCTGTTCTAAATAAATTCAAAGGAGTATTTTATTTATACTTGTACACATACGTTTTTGTTTCAGCAGTCTATTTAGTTAAATATTTCCTTTAGAGAGGGCCTCTATATATACTTTCAATTTGTTTAGGATGGTATTTCTGTATAAATATTAATTAACAATATGTTTACGTTCTGCCCATGTTTGTAGGCTTGTAGTAAGTTTTCCTTTGACTAGCTTATATAAAACAAAAAATAAAATTAACGGAGATGGTACTACGAATTAGCAATAATTATAGCAGAAACGGGAGCGGAATATAAATTAATAATAATGATGATGGTGATGGTGATGACGATGACGATTCACTGGCTACATATAATTTAGTGATTTAGTTCGTCGTTGACTCTGCGCCAAATCTCTTCTAGCAACAGCCAGTCATTCTGTATTAGGCAAACATATCAATGAAGAGGTATAAGCCAGCATTTGTTCATCTGATACAAACTAGGCACCGGTACGAGCGAGCGTGAATTCATTTCCAGTAAATACCCCAATACTTGTGTCTTATTGTAGACTTTGTGTTGCAGAAGCCTAGTTCTTACTCATTGCTTTGTTTTTGAAGGCATTGCTGTATTAATTGACCACTTTGTTTTGCTTTCGTTGTTATTCACATAAGTGTAATTCCTACAAGTAAAACTTAGCATGTAACTTCGCTAGGGCTACAATTTAGCAATCAATTTTAACAAAAAACCTGATAATGTTGCATGCAATCCTATCGTACTTGTCTGCCGCCTCTTTTGTGTACAGCTAGTGTTTAGGCATTAACATAAATATTGAAGGGCTATACTATTCATTGTCAGCGCCAATAAATATTTGAGAAATGTTTATATCTTATGGTGTGTGTATGTGTGTATTTGTGTGAACAATTGTGTCTCTTTTCTTCTTTTTTTGAGGGAGGCGGAAGGTGTATAGTTTGTAATTTCTTAAACTGCTATCGTTCCTCAATTGTTTCTCGTGATCTAATAGAAAGCGTAGGTCAATTGAAGACACACAGCGTCAAACTTGGTTACGGATTCGCTGTTCTTTCTACAGTAGACAACAAATGATAACCATTTCTCCCAGGCTTACGCTAATTAACATGAATCATACAGTTGAAGAAGCCTTCATAACAGTAGTTTGTGGAATCTACATGAATAATAAACAAAATGGCTAGAGAAAGTTACATAAATAGCACTGAAAATAGGCGACACAAGTGTGGCTCACAAGCAACAACCACCTTCCGTGTATTAGGGGAACATGACAGATAAAGAGCCTTCACGTGACAACTGCGCATCTGGGCCGACACAAGGAGCAACCTACAGCAAGCAATAAACGTACTTTTGTTACAGAAGCCTATTTAAATACTCATTTCTTGTTGTTATCGTTATCCTCATTGTTATTTTTAATAATTATTTTTTTGTTCCTTTGTTTTCCTTTCGTTTCACTGTCATAACATAAATTCTACTATTTATAAATTCAACAAAATGTCTAATACATTTGTTTCTACTAGGATTTATTACAGTTAACGTAAATAAGAAGCAATATAGCTCTTCATATTGTGTAAACGCTATATCAGAGTAAATATATTAGGTGGAAAAAGTCATATATGACTGCAACACATCAGATTTTGTTTCTCTGTCTTCGTTGTAGGTAAAGCTCTGGTAGGTAAAGCTTTGATTTGAACCCAAGAATTCAATACAGCAATTTCACATTTCATGAATTTGCATAAGGAATTTATATAATGTGTGTATGTCTACTTTTCGTTACGGAAGCATATTTGTTTACTCAGGTCCTTTGTTCTCGAAGCCTTAGTTAGTTTTCCTTTGATTAGCTTACATAAAACAAAAAAATAAAATTAACGGAGATGGTGCTACGAATTAGCAATAATTATAGCAGAAACGGGAGCAGAATATAAATTTATAATAATAATGATGGTGATAGTGATGACGATAACGATTCACTGGCTATATATAATTTAGTAATTTAGTTGGTTGTTTGACTGCGCCACATCTCTTCTAGCAACAGCCAGTCATTCTGTATTAGCAGAACATGAGCAGAGAGGAGGTATATCCACGAGAGTCCGGGTGACGTTTAGTTTCCAATATTGGCAGAAAGCGGCAACTTAACAGAGTTTTTGCTGCGCAAGTCTATTTGTTTACTCAGTTCCTTTTTCCAGAAGTAATGACATTCTCTATCTTTTATAGTTTTTATTTATAATTTTTCACTAAAGAGATTGGTATTACAAATGAACCATGTACCGATAAATGCTAAAAAGCTACAACGAAACTCACAAATCTAAACTGAAAGTTTAAACCGAATTAACCAGAAGCAAATGCTATAATATTTTAAGAATGGTTTGTATAAAAGTATGTAGAGAAAATGATAGTGCAAGTTAGTTTGTTTCTTTCCTTTTTATTATAATAAAATATAGGTTATCTTTATATCAGGTATAGCTCACTGCAGGATATTAGTTATAAAAATAGTATTAATTATTTACTTTATAGCATACTTAAGTAAGTATGGAAGTAGAGGAGGTGAATCCTGCAACCCTCCTCAAAAAAAAGAAAGAAAAAAAGAAACAAAAAGCTCTTATGGACTACTTTAATGAAATGCAACTCTTCTAACTACTGCATGCTTATCGAAATAAACTTTAGCAGAAATAGCTTAGTAACATATCGATATATGCTGTCCATGACAACTTTTTTTTTTTTTTTTTTTTTTTTTTTTTTTTTTTTTTTAACCTTATCCAGGTAACGCACCCTGACCGAGATACGAACTTGTGAAGCAATAATATATGTGGCGAACAGTGTTCCACTTGACAATACAGTTTGAAGCACTTTTGTTTAGCTCAGGTTAAACCAATGTGGTTTCTCACAGGGTATGCGTGGATGTGTGTGAGAAGGATATTTAATGACACTGGAATGTCTGTTTCCAATTTATTTATTTACTGTTTTTTTTTTTAACATCGTAATTGGAGTTGCCGACCAAGGGTTACCAATCTCTGTTTAGAGTTACTGACGGCAGAATGTTTATTACTCGATAAACTTTATTCGTTCCTCACGTATATATGAACCGACAAATATCCAAGACAGAACAAGAGGACTGCCCTAATCGCCCTCACGCCTAGGACCGCTCTAATTGGCTCCACGCCGAAGACTGTTTGAATGACCACAGCTGCGCGTGTGAGTGTATATGTCACTTTCACTTTTTGAAAGCCCTCTTCATTCAACCAAAAATCTCTTTGTGGCTGTTTTGTCATGCCATTATGAATGATCCAAAGAATACCCTATTCATACAAGTGAGCCCCTTTAGAAATCTGCTAAGGACACTGTTTCTTACATTGCTTTTGTTATAACAACATTCCCCCAAAATGCTATTCGACTTAACTGGCCTTGCATGTGTTCTGACAAGGAACCAACATTCCTTTGACATCCATCATGATTCTTTACTTATGGCAAACCTTAATTTCGGTATCACTTGGGACCTCTTGAACGTGAAGCAGATATGCTACCATCTACGCTACCTAGGCAGGCATCCATGACAACTAAATGGCAACAAAGTATTGACAAATTCAAACTAATTATAACAGATAACTCAAAAATAGCCGTTTCACTTCTTCTTCTTTCTCTAACTCCTTTGTGCTGTTAAGCGTGGAGTACAAGCCTCTTCTACCTATTTCCTCCACTTTTCTCGGTACATTATCATTCTCTTCATTTTTGTCATGGTTTTCCCTCTACCTTCCCCAACTTCTCAATGTATTCCTGATACAACATGCGTGGCCCTCCCCTAATTCTTTTACCTTCTGGTCTTGCTTCTAAATATTGTTTGGGTTTTCTTTCTTCTGACAAGCGGAGTACATGTCCATACCATTTAAGTTGTCTTTCTTCCAATATTTCTTTAACGGAGTGTGTACCCAACCCTTGCCTTATTGTTACATTTCTAATCATATCTCTTCCACAGCTCATCCTGAATATCTCATTTCCATAGCTGTTATTTTGCTTTCTTGTTTCTGTAGGAGAGTCCAGCTCTCTGCTCCATGTAATAGAATTGGTAGTATTATTGTTTTAAATACTATAATTTTTGTATCTTTTGTTATTTCCTTTTTTCCCACAATAGTAGTATTAAGCTGATAGTAGACCGAATTGGCCTTTCTTATTCTGTTTAAAAAGCTGTTTCACAAAATTTCTAAATAGTTATAAGGTATTCTTTTAGGGACATGTAGGTACATTTTTCTATAGTAGTTTTTTAACTATAAGGTTTATCGTGATTGAAAAATTAAGAGAAGAAGAGGTCTTCTTAAGCTTTTGTGAAGAAACTAGGATCTTGCTTATTAAAATATTAATACCTATATATTATTTAAATTCAAATATATTTTATTTCTTTTTATGTTTCAGTTCGAGAACATCTTAAATATACTATCACATTCCAATAAAATCGTTAAGAGTATTTTTTGAGAACGCAATTAAAAATAGGCCCGAAGCTTCTCTCTGTAAATGTTATTCTATGGTGAGTTACTTTTTTTAACATCTTGATATCCCATTTTTAAGAAAAGTACTTAAATTCATAGTTTAGTGTTGTTGACGTTTTTGAGTTACACAAGCCAGACTCAGACACGTCGAACCAGTTTCTAAAAATACTTTCTTTTTCTGTTCATGTGGTATCGAAACATGCATTTCAAGTAAAGCAAGAAATAAAGGGCTCAAAAAGAAAAATATTTTTGCGTGTTGTCCTAGCATAAAATGAGATTCTTTTTTAATTAAATTAATTATTTGCGTACGAAGTTTTATACCTACGTAAACTTTTAATATTACGTGTAACGCTTTTTGGTGTAAAAAATAGACATAAAGATGGACAGGCTTACTCGCAACTGCTGATCTTCAATGGCGAATAAAAGGTATATACAACCAAAGCATGTAGTACACTTACAAATACTCCTATTATGGAAACGAGCGTTCCAAACAAAACAGCAACGGAATAGCTACTCGGACGTTCTGTGCTCCTGATAAGTAACGGACTCTGTGGTAAGTGCTTCTTTGGTTAAACTGCAAATGTTATGTCGCTTTTCATCGAAGCTATTAAAGTACTAGTTACTCAAGAGTTCCGCAAACTAAAACGTAGTATTGTGTGAAATTCGTTAACATTTATCATGATCTACTTCGAAAATCAGAGGTTAAATTCACTGGTTGACATTAAAATCATTTGGTGCAGTCGACAAATACGTAAACTCAATTTGACATTTATAAATGTAAATTTCGCCTTATAAAAAAGCACGTTATTTATCTATCGCGTTAACTCCGATGTTAAAAAATGTTTAAAATCGAAAGAACATAAGAATAAAATTGCTTAAGAAACAAAATAAGTAAGCAAACATAGACAAGTACTTTTTGTAATAGACAATTAACAATAGCACTCCTTGCAGTCTTAAAGAAAATGGCACAGGCGAACAAGAAAACGAGAGCTCTCCTTGGACGATAACTCCTCACATTTTATGTTTCCCTAATAGAGAAGAGGTGGCAAACAACAACGACGTGATCGTGGTTCACTACGAATTGATCTCAGTTTAGTTCTAACACCACCACAATGAATTAAACAGAACGTTCTCATCATCGTGATCATGTTTGTGATAAAATAAATTCTAATTCTTCTAGCTAACAGACACATATTAAATATTATTTGCAGAAATCATGGACCAAATGAAAGACAACAAATACTTGGGTAGAAGAAGCGTGTGGGCGAGCCCCGTGTGGGCTGTTGGTTAACATATTTTAGCCCTGTTAGCCCTGCTAACATGGAGAGAACGAAAAAAGGTCGATGCATAAATTTAATGTTTATACAGAAAATCCAACCTAAAGAAACTGAAAGTACGTAAGTAAATACCTATACATATATACTTCCTCAAACGAAATATATAATCAAATAGACTTCTGCAACAAAACGTATATATAAAAATATAAATAAAATACTGCCTTGCGTTTATTGAGAACAATGAGAGAAGCGCCCATATCCCTGTAGAGCTCTTTGTTACTTATGTTTTCCTAATACAGCAGACTGGCTGTTGCAAGAAGAGTTGGGAAGCCACAGTTCGTGCAGTTCTTTCGTGCGATCAGTAACCGTTAATTTTGCCTTAAAAATGGAATATAAACAAACGAAAGTAATAAACACACTGAAGACAGAAACTACGAAAACAAATACTCATATGTAAGTAAGGTTTGTTAAGTGTGCTTATTTTATATAGAAATAATCTTATGGCCTTCCCATTTGAGCAGGGACGCCAACGTGCTTTCCTCATAGAAAAAAAAAAACTGGTCGCTGCACCACCGTTGCTAGGGACAACTCACTCTGTAACTATTACATATTAAGTTTGTCGCAATGAAAACCAAAGAAAACAAGGTTAGCTGTAATAAACACTTTGATAAATAGAACTGAGTAAACAAATGGTGCAACAAAAAGTGTACCTACATAAAAGTATGGAAATAATCTTTTGGAACTGTCACCTAAGCAGGGATGCCAATCTATAAAATAATTATGGAGACATATTATAAAATAAGCACTACTTACATACCTTAATGTAAACTGTTAAATATGACTATTTGTTTTCTTAGTTTCAGTCCTCAGTGTGTTTATTAGTTTCATTTGTTTATATTTCGTTTTTAAGGCATATTTAACGGTTATTGATCGCACGAAAGAACTGCCCTAACTGTGGCTTCTTGGCTTTTCTTGCAACAGCCAGTCTTGCTGTATTAGGAAAACATGACTAACGAAGAGCTCTACAGCGATACGAGCGCCTCTCACATGTTGTTCCTTAATAAACGCAAGGCAGTGTTTCATTTATATTTTGAAACATGGTTTTGTTGTACCTATCTATATGATTACACATTTCGTTTGAGGAATAATTACACATTTCGTTTATAGAAGGCCTCCATGTAGGTATTTATGTACTTTCAGTTTGTTTAGGTTGGATTTTCTTTATAAACAAATTTATTTACGTTCTGCCCATGTTTGCAGACCCTAGGGGGACGAGGACTAATCCTGACTTTAAAAATAGGTCCCAAACTCTAGCTGAAAATCAAAACAAGGACTAGTCTTGAACTAGTATGTTAACCAACAGCCCAAACCGGCTCACACACTTGCTTTGTTTACCCAGGCATTTGGAATGTGTCTTCCATGATTTCTGCAAATAATATTGAATACGTATCTGTTGACTGCAAGAATTAGAATTTATTTGATCACAAACTTGAGGTTGGTGAAAACGTGCTTTTTAATACCTACATTGTGGTAGTGTTTAGAACTAAACCGAGATCAAGTGGTAGTAAACCGCGATTAAGTCGTCGTTGTTTACCACCTCTTCTGTATTAGGAAAACATAAATAGTGAGGAGCTCTCGTTTTTCCGTTCGCCTGCATGTACTTGCTACAGTTGTTAAGCAATTTTCTTTAAAACTGCAAGGAATGCTACTGTTAATTTTCTGTTACAAAATGTACTTGTCTATGTTTGCTTACTTATTTAGTTGTTTCCGCAGGAATGTGCGAATTGAAGCAATTTTGTTCTTATGTTCTTTGGGTTTTAAACACTTTCTAACACGGAGAGTTAACGGCATAAATAAATGACATGCTTAAATAAGGCGAAATTTATATTTATAAATGTCAAATTGAGTTGACGTATTTGTCGACTGCACCAAATGATTTTAATGTCAACCAGTGAATTTAACCTCTGATTTTCGAAGTCAATCATGATAAATGTTAACGAACTTGACACAGTACTACGTATTAGTTAGCGGAACTCTTGAGTAACTAATATTTTAAGAATATCTTCGATAAAAAGCGACATAACCGTTATTCTACGCTTTGCAGTTCCTAAGAAGCACTTAGGACAGTTCAGCGCCACAGAGTCCGTTAAATATCAGGAGCACAGAAACTCCGAGTAGCTGTGCCGCTGCTGTTTTGTTTTCAACGCTCGCTTCCATACTTGGAGTGTTTGCAAGATTAACACGTGCTTTGGTGGTACTTTCCATTAGCCATTGAAGAGCAACAGTTGTGAGTAACCTGTCCATCTTGATGTCTGTCCGTACGCCAAGAAGTTCCACACGTAATATTGAAAGTTTACATATAAAACTTCGTAGGCAAATTATATATTGATTAAAAAAGAATCTCATTTTATACGATTACTGAATTCTAGAACAACACGTAAAAGATTTTTCTCTCTAAGCGTTTTATTTTTTACTCTACTTGAAATGCATGTGTCGACACCACATGAATAGAAAAGAAAGCCATTTTTAGAAACTGGTTCGATAAGTCTGAGTCTGGCTTGTGTAACTCAAAAACAAAAATGTCAGCAATACCAAACTAAGCATTTAAGTACTTTTATTTTAAAAGTGCGAAATCGAGATATTAAAAAAGTGATCCGCCACAGAATAACCTTTACAGAGAAAAGTTTCGGGACTTTTTTTTATTGATTTTTCAAAAAAGACAACGATTTTATTGAAATGTGATAGTATATTTAAGGATGTGTACGGCTAAAATTTCATTAACATTTTGAGAAAAAAAGGCATATTTTCCTATTTTTAGTGTAAGCAATCCAAAGAATGCTTATACAGCTTCCGCACAGCATTTTTAAATGCTCTAGTCGAGTTTGTAAGTTAATATTAGTGTTAGATAAAATTTTCAGCACTTTCCTTCATTTAAAATGCCTTGATCTGAGACTAATGAAACAGAGACACAGTGAAGGAACATTACTCTAGATTTTATTCTGAGATGCACTTACGCATAGTTTCCTTAGTTAAAAACACAAAAATTTCATTTTGGGGGCAAAATAGCTGAATTCATTGGTTTAAGAATTCTGTAGCCTAAAGGTATTGAGACACAGAAAAATCTAGGACAATTTTAAAGAGTAAATATATTAGGAACCGGTGGTTAAAATATTAGACTTAAAAAATTTAAGTTATTTTGTCGAAAGGCACTTTCTTGGCGACGTAACAAAAAATAAATATATTTGCCCACCATTTCCAAACTATCAAATTGAAATTAATAAAATTTGTGCAGTAGTAAGTTTACAAAATCTTACATCTATGGTATAAATCTTAAAAAGCTAGCGTTATAACCTCAGAATTTCAAAAATTTCAGCCATACATCCCTAAGATTTTCTCGAACTCAAATATAAAAATCAAATAAAATATATTTAAATTTAAAACATAACCTGGAAAAATAATAGATGTCTTAATATTTTTATAAACAAAATCCTAGTTTCTTGACAAAATCTCTAGAAGCCCTCTTCTTCTCTTAAATTTTCAATTACGATAAACTTTATAGATAAACAGTTACTATAGAAAAATGTATATGTCCCTAAAATAATACTTTATGGCTATTTTGTCAATTTTGTGTATCAGCTACTTCTGATATATCTCTTATTATTGGTTTGAATTTGTCAATACTTCGTTGTCATTCAGTTGTCATGGCCAGCACATATCGATAACTACGTTATTAAGCTATTTCCTTCTTATCAAATTTCTTCTGCTTTATTGAGTAGATATTCCTTTTTGGCTGGCTACTTAGTTCATTAGGTAGAGCATCTGATTATTAACCGTGTTCGATTCCCTCTGGCTGGTAGGAATTTTTCTCTATACCCTAGATCCCCATTCTTTCTGAGAGTGCTTGAGTGCGTGCATGTATGTGTGATTGATCTATTGTATCAAATCTAAAGAACCAGAAATCCAATTACAAGCGTGTACAAGTTGTCAATGTATTGCAAAGTTAAAGGCCTAAATGAAACACACTTTCACTGATGTAGACAGGAAATGAGATTGTTGCCCGCCTTGGTAGCGTGGTGGTAGCATGTCTGCCTCACGTTCAAGAGGTCCCGAGTTCGAATCTCGGCCAGGGTGAGTTACCTGGATAAGGTTTTTTTCCGGGGTTTTCCCTTACCCTGTAAGACGAATGTCGGATAACTCTAAGCTCCATGTACCCCGGACTCATTTGAGCATAATTTCACCCATTCCATTCATCATCCGATATGACTTAACGTTGGAGAACGTAAATTACAGAGAGAGGGAGGAGGGGGAGAGAGGGAGAGAGAGGGAGAGAGGGAGAGAGGGGGGAGAGAGAGAGTTTATGGACAGTTTTAGAATACATATGAAAATAGTCATAGTGTTTGAAAAACTAGGAACTGAGTAACCAGATGGGCCACTGCAATAATAAATATACACTAAACAATAGCACAACTACAAAGCAATTTGAGAGCTTATGAATCTTCATTTGTTATGTTTTCCTAATACAAAAACGCTGGTCGTTGCAAGAGCTATTAGGACACCCACTAAATTTGCTTTCTTAAATTCTCATACACCTTCCAATGATATTGCAAGGAAATTCCATAGCGACAGACTTTAAATTAGGATATTTATTATTTATTTATTTTTATATGCCTACCTACCCACCCATTTATTGAATGTGAACATCACAGGTTTCCCCAATTACAACGTTCACTATAAAGTTACAATGTGATCAAAATTGATTAAAAACAAGACAAAATTACAAAGTAAATGATAACAAAACAAAAACAAACACAAACAAGTTGGTAACACTGGTTCACATGTACAGTAAGTCAATCATTCTACTTTTGGTAGTAAATAATTACAGGACAAAGCAAAGTTTATGATCTTCATACTAAATAAATCAATGTTTAAGGGATGTGATTTATTGTATAATGACTGCATCCTATTTATAGGAATCAGCATTAACCTTTTGAGGGAGAAAGTATTACGAAATTTATTAGGTGCAAGATTTAACGGTCTTAGGTTAGGGTCATCAATCATATTATGAAGTAATTTGTAAAGGAAAGGCAATAACTGGCCATTTCTCCTATGAGATAGACTTCTAAAGTCGAATAAATGAAGCAATGAATTATATAATATAAACTTGGGAAAATAATGAAAAATTTTGAGAAACACATACCTTAAAAATTTGCATTGAATAACTTCGATAAGTTTAATAAATTTGGCGGCATATGGATTCCATACTAGTGAAGCATATTCGAGTCTGGCTCTTGAAAATGAATTATATAATGTAACAAACAGTCTAATATCCTTGAAGTTGGATGAGTTACGAATACTGAATCCCAGATTTCTATATGCTACACTGAGTAGCATATTGTGACTTTGTGGGTTCGTGAAAAAAAAAAGTCCAGTTGCACAAACTCAAAATGTTCTTTATTTCCACCGAATTACAGTAGGAACACTTGTCAATTACATAGAATTACGCAGGGCACACAATTACAATCCACCAGTTCGTCTGTCACAGGTTCACTCCACACTCACTATTATGCCATACTCACAGTTACGTACCACTCTCTCTAGAGCTGATTAAGAACTCCTCTGATACACGTACGCAATCATCCAGTCCGTTCGCTAGCACTGCGCTCTTCACGGCTGCTCGCCAAGAACCGAGAACTTAGAACTGCCTGAGTCGTCTAATGCGCCGCTGATATAGCCAGATCGTTGCACCTCGAAGCTTCATCATCCATCATGATTGTTCCAGACGTCAGGGAGTGGGGAAAGAGACGGCACAGTGGCCCGCGATACCCTTCCAACCATCCCCTCAGTTAGCGCCACAAGATAAATGGGTAGGCGTGGCCTTTATACCTCCTGTCCCCCACTCAGCTGTCAGTTGGTCGTGCCTTCCGATAATTGAGTGACACTATACACTGATATATACTGATATCTCGGGTATGCAACTAAAAGAAGAATTATTTTAAATAAAATTGTATGTTTTAAATACCTCTGCAATTTTTGTGCAGTGTTTTCTTTCTTAACCTTTAATAGTTATACAAATTTATACAAAATTCCTTTTAGTAAGAAGAGAATTTAATAAGCTATTTATCGATAATTCGAGATGTTTCAATTAGCATGTATGTATCTTAAATACTGGAGTATTTCAGTCCAACCAGAACTATTTTTTGAGAAATTAAAAAAAAAAAATGTGAGAAATGTTCAATGTGAAAAGTAGTTCAAGTGAGGGAACTTTCTTAAAATCTATGTCACGTTTTTGGAAAATTCTAAATTAACTACCAAGTTTGGTATTTCTCCCAGTTTACGTTTTACAATCATGGTGTCTAACACTCAAAAACATACCACATCCATACTTTCTCTAATTACCTGCACATGGTAGAGTAAGTAAAATGAATTTGTCTGTTTAAGTTTTTGCCTGAATCAGTGAATTTTACTTGCGCAAACAACCTTTAATATATGTCAATATAAACAAAATAATAATCACGCTAACCAATGCTTGAGAAAACAAGAATTGAGGCTTTGCAACAAAAAGCATTAGGGAATGGTCTTGCGGTGCTGCCATCTAGGACTCGTGTTTGCTGTGCTCTTGTCTCTTCAATTTTCATGCTTCCCTAATACAGAAAGGCTGGCCGCTGCAAGCAACGTGCTCATTCACGTGTCTTTCCGTAGACGCTTTTTTTGTTTATACCTAGATTATCTACGCTTCTTGGGTAATTTTATATATCATGTTCTAATATAACATTATATTGTAATATAAATTACTTTTTTTTTCTATGAAATGCATAATCCCTTTGTAGATAGGCTTGTATTTACACGTTTCGTTGCAGGTACAAGGGAAATACGGGGAATGAAATACCAAACTAATGTTTAAAGCTGTCACTTTCCATGACATCACTGAAAAACAATTGAAACATCACTGAAATAACTGAAAAGCAACAGATGTTTAAAAATGACTAAAATCTGCAAAAATTCAGATCAATATCTGAAAAATCTTTAAAATAGTCACGCATGGCTGAGTGAATAGGTAGCAATCCTTCCTTCGGGTTCGATCCCAGGCAACCACATGTGGGATTTGTGGTGGGTTTATTCCGGGTTTTCCGGTTTTACCCACCATTCATTCCAACTACTTCTTCATCACATTCCTTTCTACACTTTCACATTCAGTTCATGTCACTTTCTTCCGAACTCTCAACCTACCTAGCGCCACTCCCCCCACCGTACTTGGTTCACTGCTCACAACTCTACTTCCAGGCTGCAAAGACCAGTTGCATTCTCCGACCGGGAGGGATTCGGGGCCATAACCATGTCCCACCCTCCTCTACTGTTTCCCACTTCCCTTTGTGAGCCGAAGGGACGGTCAAGCAGCCGGCGC
>CM060958.1:54213340-54221861 GCA_030765055.1 Mantis religiosa | reverse complement strand
AACTGTTTTTAGTAAAATACCAAATGGAACCTTTGGCACTTAGCTTTGTATAGGACAAAGTTTGGAAAGGTAGACTTAGGCTGAAAATTTTGATTGACCTAATAGTTGAACTATGAAGCTGGGACATTTTATAAATCGCCATTTAAGTATGTTATCTCATATGAAATTGAGAATTCCTTGTGGTTTACCGGGAAACATGCGGTTAGAGCAACCGGATGCAGACCGGAGGTCCGTATTCACATGCGGGCTATATTATTCTGATTCTAATTTTATAAAATACCATATGCTTACCCGCCTCGGTAGCGTAGATGGTAGCGTGTCTGCCTCAAGTTCAAGAGGTCCCGAGTTCGAATCTCGGTCAGGGTGAGTTACCTGGATAAGGGTTTTCCGAGGTTTTCCCTTATCCTTCAAGACGAATGTCGGGTAACTCTAAGCTCCATGGACCCCGGACGCATTGAGCATCATTTTCCCCATTTCATTCATCGTCCGATATGACTAAATGTTGGAGGACGTAAATTACAAATATGTATATGTTTATGACAAGTGAAATGTATATTTTGATTTTTTGGGGAATGTCAGAAAGCTTCTTCATTCTGGATGAACTTTCCATGACGGTGAATCGTTATGCCTAATACTTTTGTTTTTATTGGAGTGAACCATTTCAGAGCTATTCCTTGTTATTCTTCTGAACTTTCCAGTACTTAAACTTTTCTCACAGGGGAAGTAGTCTTTTTTATCTCTAGACTCCAGACCACGAATTTCAAAATTTTATATATCGACTAACTTTAAAAGATTTGTAGTTAAAGTTTGCTGTATTCCCATATTCTTCTTGCACTAAGAAAATTAGTAATAAGATAGTTTTTTGCAGTTGTTAAAAACTCGAATAACGTGAAGTAGATAGAGGAATAAGTACTTTTAAAAATAGTTTTACAAGAATAGAGAAAGTAATGTATGTGCACCACTTCACTTCTTTTAAGTAGTCTTGCATCTTTCAAAATGTTAACGCAACACATGAATTTATCTTAATTTGAATTATATTAAAGAAAAGGTGATTTTGCTTTCTTTTTATAGAGTACTTTATTAAATGTGTAATGTTATTTACCTAATAAAATCGCACACACATCATACATTTTCTTTATACAAATTCCTGAAAAATCTTAATAACTAACTTCTACTGCGAGTATTCCAATTGTGCCACACAATACCACTAAAGGAAGGAAATGTAATATTTAAACTAGTCATCACTATCATATCCCTAGGTTTTGTCTGTTAAAAAGAATCAATATCGAATGAATACTTCAAGACAGTGTAGCTATTTAATAAAAATCGAACTAGATGCGTAAAGGTACCAAAGGTTTATGTAAAATTAGTTTAGTTCTACAAAGTTTACCAGAAAATTGTTAAAGCTATGGATTTAGTGATTAAAACATATTAAATGTTTTATTTATATAAATATTTCATATGTGCAAATATACCATTTAATATAGTATTATTTACTGTAGGTAAACATTTGTGTTTTCTAAAAATCTAGTGAAAGTATTGCATATAAACAAAGACAGACATCGTTGCAGCTCTAAAGCCTCACTGATATAGGTACATTTCATGAATATGGAACGGAGATGCCCAAAGTACCTAGATGAGAACTATCCTCATTGTAAACATTCCGTAAATTTGTGCGTTCCAGAATGGAACAGTGCGTTGTATTTGTACCAATAATATCTATTAAGCTAGTTTAATTTTTTTTTCTGTTTACACCCCGCCTTTAACTGCAGTGGTCTTATCGGTGGCCGTTCTTCTTTGGAACACATCGATGTTAACTCGTATCCGTTTTAATCAGTAGATCACGCACACATTCGCACTCTCATTCATACTTCCAGACTCTGGGGAAGATGGGGAATAATCTTGGTTGGAGAAAAATCCCCACTCCCGCCTCCTGGAATCGAACCCGGGACCCCTAGCCCGACAGGCAGATACCGGCTGAGCTACGGTGCCACGCTATCATCTCGACATACAAGGTTTTTCCTTAATGTTCAACTGAGTTATCGTTTCATGTGTTCGACTATAGGATAAGTATTAAAATACACTCACTAAATAAACATTTATTTTATAAATAAGTATTTGATCGCTGACAGTTTTGAATTTATTTATTTGACTTTTGGTATTTTATTTTTGAAATAGTCCAAATAAACCAAACTCGTGCTACAGAAAGGCTTAAGATAAATTCTGGAACTTAAGTTACAGTTAATTGTTCATTGAAAAAATATAAGTATGTACTTGAATTAGATCAATTTTTTTCAGTATAAATACTTTAAATATAATGATATATAAAGCCATAACATTGAACGTTAAACCCTTTATTAAATGTTTCGTTTCCGAGTTAATATTGTTTATAGAGACACACTAACATGATACATATACGTTTTTCCCGAGAAATCTCCATATCGAAGTTTTGGATGGAGTGCAATACTTTCTCTAATTACTTTAAAGAAAGTAAAAAGGTTAAGTTAGTGACAAAAGACAGCCTATTGGCTTTATTAGTTCAAAATAATAAATAGGAATAGGTTTTTTAAATAGGGAAATTTTACGAGAAAGAGCTGGTATGTTTATAATACTACGTATTTAAAAATAAGTAGCATTTACGTTTGATAACTTTCTAATGTTTTGCGAGTTAATTGCCTTATAGTTTGTTGGATTTGCTCTAATAGTTTGCTAATTATCATATATATTCACTAGAGAACAGTTTTGGGCTATGGTTTTTTACGACTTTAATGCCTGAACAATGTAAACACCAACTTGCATTTGGTAAGAAGCCTCATGAGAGAGCGAATTCAAAAGAGATCGTCTTTTTTTTTTCTTAGATCGTCTTTTATTTTGAACGACGTCAAAGAACTAGGCACTGTTACTGATGGAAAATATTGCTACTGTTCAACGGACATTTTATGAATTTCTTCGGACGATATTGGGCATCGATATGAGTTAAATCCAAAAGATTGTACATCAACGCTGAGAAAGCTTTATTAACAATGGATTCTAGTCAAATTGTTCCCAGTCAGAAACAAAAACGCATTGATTGATGCAGAAAAACTCTAGAAACGATACAAGGCAAGTTCTCAAATTTGGTTTGGGGTATCGTTACTGGTGATGAATCTTGGATTTATTATTATAATGCTAAAAAGAAAAGTCAGTCGACTCAATGGGTCTTTGAACAGAACCCAAGCCTGCAAAAGTTCGACAAATACGCAGTGCTGGTAAGAAGATGGTTGGTACTTAAGCTCAAAAGACAGCATCGCTACTGCTGTTGGTATACAAATGTTTGTAAATCGCAAATGTTTTAAAACATTCGCGAAAAAAAGCAAAAATAATTTTTACATTCATACAACACTTTGATACGCGAAATTAACAACTCCACTATACAACTTACAGCCCTGGCCCAACACTTGTGATTCTTTTTTGTTTCCAAATATTACAGTTAAAATGCTTGGATATGTTTTCGTCATCAGTGGGACTTTACCAAAAACCTCGTTTCTAAAGTGCCTTAGGAAAGTGTTTTAGGGAGTGGTTTCTGTGTGTGCAATGATAAAGAGGAATGGTATAAGAACACTAATCCTTGATTGGTTTTCAAAAAGTATTCTCTGTCGTCTGGGGTATGATGAAGTAAAGGATGACAAAGCTCTCAATAGCATAAGAGCCTTGCATTAGGGATTAGGGTACAGCATCTTCTCACTTCAGCAGACAGCGCGGTCCGCGAGTGTCAGGCTTCGAGTCCGGGGTTTATAAAGACTTCCCCTCCCACTTTCACATGCAAAGAGAGAAATGTCGAAGGTTAGGATGAGTCTAATTACCGCTTTACCAACCGAAATGTCGACTGGGAGAGGCGCATCCTATTGCGATACAAAGGTGCGGTCGCTTCAGTGCAGCAGTGGACTATGTACCTATGACGCAATAACTGTAGTGTGCTTCCTTCTTAATTTCGTAATTTTTTAATTCTTAAAAGGTTTAGGCAGAAGATAACACTTTTCCATCAGCTTCGGAAAAAAATGTATTTTAGTTCACCCTTAGCGAGACAGTTTTAAACTTACTCTTCTGAAATTACTCTATTTCAAATTATTGGTGCAAACCTATGTGATCGATCGGAATGGCTATTTTTCTCAGTAACTGCAATATTTTTTCGACGTTTTCATTCTTAGACAGTTAATTATACAAAGTGAAATAACAGGTGTTTTACATGTGCCAGTCTATTGCTTTTTCTTTGTTTTATTTCTTAATATGTCAATAAACATAAAACAAATTAAGTTGAAATATGTTCTAATGGATTTGTTCGGTAATACCTAATTTACAGTAATTGTTAAGTTCATTTTAATACGTAAATTTTACATACATTATAGATACCTATAAATTCTGCAAGCATGAATAGGTATGTAATTGACTCTTTGAAACTTTTAAGTATTCATTTCTAAACATCACACACACTTATATTATATTAACTACCCAATAAATTATGGAAGAGAAATGTAACTTAATACACATTATTATTATGAATATTATTACAGAAATAATAATTATCAATTAATGATAACATTTCTGCAAGTTCCTCTGTATGATGATGAAGTTTTAAAGGTAATGCCTCCAGATCTTATATATTTTAATTCAGAGTTGTTATTAATTAAATTTTGAGTATGGCATAATTTGTCGTGATTATTATTAGAGATAGAAAGTTTGAAGACTAACAATAGGCTATGGTATTTTGTATTATAATAAGAAATATTAACCATTACAAGTTATCTCATGCAGAAAAGCATTTTTGAGTATCACAAACTAAGTTTTCTTTAGCAGCAGATATTTAATAAAAAGTACACTTAAAATAAAAAAAAATGTAACATTTTCTGCATTTTCATGAATTTGTCTCTCATAGAACTTTATAAAATTGATGTTTGTTTGTGTTTCTGTTCAACGAAAACTTTTACGTGTTGTATATGCATGCTAGTTATCAGATTTTGAGAACCTTAAAATTCCTTGCTAAAAATCCTTGAACTTTTTCTAAATTTATGAATTTGAAAGCTTTTAAAAACATCATCATAGCAATTTGCAAATAATAAAAATTAGTACTTTTTAGAAGTCAATATTGCAACAAAATTATAACCGATAAAAACAAGACAAAGTATTAATATCTAATGAAAACAAGAAGAACATACACAAAAATTTATATAGTATTATTTTTGGTCTATTTGGTTTTTAGAGAACTAGTGGTGAACCAAGACTAACCCAATACCATCATATAAATGTTTATCACATATGTCGAAATAGAAACTTGAAATATTTATAACATTCCAAACTAATGGTATTTGTTCGTTGTTTATCTATTTTTAACCTTTGTTTTCCTTGCATAGTATTTGTGTGTAATAGATCTGCAAAAGATCGCAGTGCTAGGGCTTTTTAAGGCTCCCCCCCCCTTTCCAAACTCAACTCAACTCATAATATTTGTTGTATTCAGGTTCATTTTAAACTGCCAGATGCACTTATCTAGGGACCGACAACTACAATCAATAAGTGTAACGATTTTTAGAAAATTTTGTCTTCCAATAATTTTCAGGACAGGAATGTCATCACGAACTAAAGATGACAATTTGCTTCTATCTGAACTCAAGCATATCCAACAATTTTATAACGCACGTGTAAGATTATTTCATCAGCAGTGACAATGCTTATAAGATAACTACATTTAAAATTTAAATTATTTATATTATGTGGTCTTACTAAATGTGTAATTTATTTGGAACTATACAAAAGATAGCGAACAGAATGTGAAAATGAGTATTTAAATGCACGATAACAGAATTGTGAGCAACGTTTCCTACTTATTTTCAATCCCTTCCAAACTCAGTTTAATAAAAGCAACTGTGAAATGACTGCAGATGTTAATTCAAAGTAAATGTTTTGCTATAAATATAAAAGAAAGATGCATAAGTTTACTGCTCTGACACGTATATCTAATATAACATAATTTCGACTGTGAAAGTGATATTTCTTGACTGACAGTTTTTCTTTCTCTAATTAAAACCGTTATATTTAAGCTACACCTTGTGTTGCTTACATTTAACTGAGCAACGTTAACAATGACACCCCCATACTGGTTGTAGCAAGATTCCGAACCTTCTTCTAAATTGGGAAACAATATTCGATTCACGGGATTTTTTCTCTCTACTATAATCAGAAGATGTTTTAATCGTGTCGACAGTTCACTCTCCAAATACTGATCTCGATAATAAAATGTAAGGAAACGGGGCAAGCACGACTATCGATATCGCTGCGATTTTATCGTTCTAGATTTATAGTTTATGTAGCTTTTGTTTCATATTTTCAGAAGACGATCGCAGTGCAATGACTGTTCATAGCTCTGCTTAGAGGTTATACTTAGGTTTTGAAACTTTAATTCCTATTAAAATGAATTATGTCTGTGCTATCATTAAAATTCTCTCTTTTACTTTATTCCAAGGCATTTTTTGTTTCTGTATATCTTAGAAACTTCTTATGTCTTAAGATTGGCTTCACGTTTGCTGTTTCTTTATCTACTTACGTTAGTGATTTGTTTTTAAGCAAGAGAATTTGTACCCGAAAATGAGCACAGCTGTTTTATTACTTTATTTAATAACAATCCTTATTTATATAATATATTACATAATGGAGTAATTACGTCTCAAAAGTTTAAGTCATCTCCACATAAACGTCAATGATTTAATTTTTTAATTTGAAATGCCATTAACAATGGAGCCTAATGCAAGTTGCAGTGCAATTTTTTTCATTCTTTTTATTGCTATATTCTCCTGTCATTTGGCACATATGTAGCATATGGCAGCCGTAATGTCTTCCTGGAGTTTTAATTATTTGTGTATATTACATTGTTGCATTACTGGGAAGGGCATGTGAGCCAGGGTTATGTTAGTTATTAAAAGATGCTCCTTCCCAAGATGGAGGGGAAGCGAGTCTGACCTTTCACGCTATTGGCTGTCGGAGTCAAGGTCGCCATCCCGTTACCAGAGTGAGCATCACCAGCTTATGTTTATTACATAAGTCATTTGCTTTCGCATCTTCCAAAGGAAAGTGAAGCCTTCGTGCTGACGTAAGTAGCTAGCTGGCCTATAACATATTCCGATGGCCCACTCAAGTTTTCTTTTCTTTCTCCATGTAAATGATACTTGACCTTTTCGTTTCTTTACAGGGCGTCGTCTTCCATACGATTGACCTACAAATTTTATATTCCGAGCAGAAGCCAAATCCCTTGAAATTGCTCTTTACTTTTTCCGTGTGAATCAAAAACAAAATAAAAAAGAAGTATGCCAACTGCATCACGTTCAAACTGTTGCATTAATCTTGTTTAATGTTTGTATCATAAATAGCAATAAACATGGAAGTTCTCATGTCAAGAGGTAGTTATGCGTGAGAATGAACTTTTAACGCAATATTATGACTTGCTGCACGTTCCCCAGTTTCCCAAAACTGTCACAAGCAGTCTTATTGTGCAATATTATTATCAGATTATTGTCAGTAACAGCTGTGCGGGATTCTAACGTGTATCTGAGAACGCCCAAAAACTTTGGACATATTCCTATGCTCAGAATGTAAACAGTGCAACACAAAAACGAAATTATGAATCATCCTGGCGCGAAACCCTGCTTCTGAGATTTGAGACTCTTTATAGTTCAATTGGTCATTGTTCAGAAATGAAATGAAGTGAAATGTGTAGTGTTTAACGCCCACTTTTACTACATACGGCACCGCAGGCGGTGACACTGGTGATACATGAGATGAATATGGAGCACCGGTAGAATGAGATGGTGGGGGAAACCGGAGGTCCATGAGAAAGCCCGCCCCAGCGCCGTGTTGTCAATCACAAATTTCACTTTGCGGTCGCCTGGGATCGAACCCGGGCCGCCTTGGTGAGAGCCAAGCGGTATAACCACTGAGCCACGGCGCGGCCTCCAATTGTTCAGAGAGACTCACCAAGGAAAATAAACCCATTTTCAGTATTTAGCTTTATTTTCACATTTCCAATTGCTATGTGCACATATGTACCTGTGTGTTTGTGTGTGAACATTAAATTACAACGTTTAAAAATACTTTTTTCTTTGTTTAGGTATATCTATGGCAGAGAAATTAATTACGAAATCCGCTTAAAATTCAGTTTGGTGATTTTATGGTAAATATACATATTTTGAAGCACCAATAAAACTAATTGTTTTAGAAAAAATGTTAATGGCGTGTTTACAAATTGAAAAAAAAATATTTTGTTTCTTAATAACTCACCATTTGTCAGGATTATAACACCGTTGCAGGTGTGCCGGAATTTGGTCTCGAAGGAGTTGTTTTACGTGTCAATATATCTAGTGACATGGGGCTGTCGCTTCTAAGTACACTTAAAAAGCATTGATCTGTATCGGATTTGAATCTGCAACTTTGAGATCACTAAGCCAGGCCTAACCATCTCAGCCACACGGATTAATGTGTGTGTGTGTGTGTGTGTGTG